>OZ057407.1:9038844-9335076 GCA_964056735.1 Allodiplogaster pararmata
CCCTCAAGGAGGTGTTTTCTGCCCGAAAGCAGGCGGGTGTTTTTGGAGTAGTAATCTCCATTCACACGTAAGGAGCGGCTTTCTCTTACTCTTACTCGGTAGGCTAGAGACGGTATAAGCAGTTTCCCTCTAGCCCCTTTCTTGATGAGAAGCACTTGGTGCTCTCTTACGTGGAGGGCTAGAGACGGGATAGGCAGTTTCCCTCTAGCCTAATTTTTTCCCCTTTGAGGTTGGGGGCCTATTTTGAGCCCAGTGGGCTTCATACACGGGTAAGAGAGTGGCCTGAACACGGCACTTATGAACTCTCTTACTCGGTGGGCTAGAGACGGTATACGCAAATTCCCTCTAGCCCCTATAACCTTCACTTATTACTTCAGATATGATGAGGGCTTGATAGCCTTTTGAACGATGCCTGCCACGCGGATTCACAGAATGTTTATCTGAGCAACTTTATTAACAAACACCAAAGCAACAAAATAACCAACGAACAAACTACTAGAGAGAATGAGGAGGGTAAGAAGAGAATTTGAACAACTAGTTAATTAGAAGTTCTAATTAAGAAGAAGATAATTAGATAACTAATCAAGTATAATTTACTTAACTGTGCGGCTGGAATTTAATCAGTGAACTGAACCTAGAAACCTTTAATATTGCCGACGACTTCTCTGTCTCGATCGACGCAGACGAGTTCCTTTGTCTTAATGACGAGGAGGAGGAGCAGGGAGAGTTGGGGACAGCGTACCTGACTCAAACTTGGGTAATTAAACCCGTGTTCTATTGCATAGATTAATTTCCGAGCCGCACGACAATTGATAAACGCGAATCGTCCTAGACATACTCGAAAATCTATGGATTAGGAAATAATAGCATTCTTTAACGCAACTCTAAAAACTCTATTTCGCTCTAGAATACTAGATGAGAGAAAACACGAGCAACATCGTGATACAAAATGCAGGGGGAGGAGCCTACGCCGAACTAGACAAGTTCCTCGGAAAATTATCAGCATTTTACTTTGGGGGGCAGGTTACTTTTCACTGATTTTTTCGCTTAGGCTCACTTAAAATGTATGCTAACGAGGCCTTATAAAATAATTAGCGACAATATTTAAGTTTTATCCAGTCTTATTGAGTAAATTGGCATAGCTGTTTTCAGCAATTATTCAATGTTTTTTCGCTGAGGTTACGCTAAGTAGGCCGTACGGCTTAAGAAAGAGACCGCATGGGAAAATTTATAAGGAAGACAAATGTATGAAAAAGTAATAGAAAAAATACAATCAAAAAAGTATAAGAAAAATCACAATCTCAATCATAATCAGCATTGGACTGCAAATTTCTGCACGTTCATCTAACAGTGATGAGTGGAAGTCATAGCGAGCGCGAGAAATGGGGGGAGTTGACACAAGCGCAAGTGAAACGCGGATTGAATCTCATCACGGTGATCTCCGATTGAGCCTTCCTCTGATCCGACTGGAATCGAGCGAATTGAGCACTCATTATATATATTTTTTTATTTATTTATTTATTCAATACATAATTATATATGTGACATCAGGTTGGCGGATATGACGTGAAGTTAAAACTGAGACAGGGAAAATATAGAAGAAAAAATTATTAAATAACGATAAAAAAAGAAGAAAGAATATGATTATAAATCGAAATGAGGTGATTCGAGGAATAACAACAATATAATTATGGTTAAATTTTACTTTAGCTCCCCGCACGGAACAAAATGCACTGAGAAAGTTCTGTGATACTTTAGCCCCCACTCTTTTGAACCCGGGCGTTATAGGATGCCTTGTCACCATATATTGGGTTGTTAGAATTCAACTTTTCACTTTGCAAAGTAATCTCTGCAAAGTGTGGAATGCGGCCTAGAGCGTTAAACGCTTAAAGGGATGCGGCCTAGAGCGTTTAACGGGATCACTTTGCAGAGATTACTTTGCAAAGTGAAAATCGCTCAAAGAACGGCCTTTCTCAATATTCTCATTAGTGCTGGTTTTGTTGGTTTTGTTCACTTTTTGCCGCTAATCCGCTCTCATAGACATGCGTAATAATGCCCCATATACAATGTGAATAAAGGCTGGAAGATACCTTTAGCCGTTTCCTTCGCTTTGTACATAGTTTTGTACATCGCTTGGCCTTTGTAGAGCTTCTGGTCACTCTTTATCATATTTTTTTTCGCCTTCGAAAACCATAGTAGCCGTAGTAAAAAAAAAAATTTCTTAGTTCTCGAGAAAAACATATTTTAAGGATTTTGACCTGGACATATTGATAAGACACACTTAAGACACTTGGGCTAAACTCGGCTGATATAGGTTGTTTTGATCATTTAAAGTATTGATAAACATGTGATGAATCATTTTGTAATCATGGGACGTGCACGAAGTCTTTCACTCCAGGAAAAAGCTCATATTGATGCCATGCGGAATCTCAACACCAGCATCAAGAAGATCGCGAGCAGTCTGGGCCGTTCGCGTACTGTCATTACCAACTACCTCGCCGACCCTCTTGGATATGGATCGAAAACCTCTGGAGGACGTCCACGCAAGCTCACGGAACGAGAAGAGCGGCAAATCGCCAGAAAAGCTTCGAACTCGACCGCCTCCGTAATGGACATTAAGGCAGAGCTCAACTTGAATGTCTCTCGCAGAACGGTTCAACGCGCTATTCGCCGTAATCCTCACATCACACGTCAGAAAACGACGAAGATTCCGAATCTCACCACTGTTCATCAACAGCGACGCACGGACTTCGCGAAAAACAACATGGTACGTGATTGGACAAAGGTAAACTTTTGCTCTTTTTTATAACTTAAGAAATAATTATCTAAAATAATTTAGACAATTCAGATCATTTTCTCGGATGAGAAGAAGTTCAATCTGGACGGTCCAGATGGCTCCAAGTGTTATTGGAAGGATCTCCGCAAAGAGCCCCGCTACTTCAGTCGGCGCAACTTTGGGGGCGGATCAGTCATGTGTTGGGAGCTTTCTCATCGTTCGGAAAGCTGCTCTCCTTCCCGTCATCTAGGATGAACTCGGTAGAGTACCAGGCGGTGCTGGAAACAACTCTCATTCCATTCATGAGGAGTCACCGCAGTCGTCAGCTTGTCTATCAGCAAGACAACGCTCCTATTCACGCCAGCGCCTCCACCACGTCATGGTTGTTGGCTAAGAACGTCTCTCTGCTACCTTGGCCGGCTCGTTCTCCGGCTTGAATCCGATGGAAAATCTCTGGGGACTCTTGGTTCGTCGAGTTTATAAAAATAACAAACAATACGCCACTACAGCCGAGCTTAAAGCTGCGATAACCAAGGAGTGGGATGGATTAGAGCCACGTGTAATTTCTGCGTTATATAGAAACATGCCAAATCGGATTTCTGACATTCTTTTGAAGAAAGGTTGTGCTATCAATTATTGAATCGTTTTTGTTGACAAGAAATATCAAATAAAGATTCATTGATGAAAAGCTGTTGAGTGTCTTATCATTATGTCCAGGTCAAAATCCTTTGAAAAATGTTTTTCTCGAGAACTAAGAAATTTTGTTTTTTTAAACTACGGCTACTATGGTTTTCGAAGGCGAAAAAATATGATAATCATAATTTTCCATTTACCTTTACCGTTCGGCTGATATCATCAAAAATCAGGGGTGTCTTATCATTATGTCCAGCACTGTAGTTTTGTACATCGCTTGGCCTTTGTAGAACTTCTTCTTGCATACGGAAAATTTAAAATTTTGTTATGGTTCCCTCCTACGTCGTTTCTCTCCTTCGTCGTACACCATAACTTATATTTGACCCCTTGTCAGGCAGGTGACTCTTTATTCGGACGTAGCAACATTAAGGCCTCAGCCAATGCCAATCATAAACGCAACAGCAATCATAACAGCAATACAATATCATAACAGCAACAGCAATAATGCCAATCATAAACGCAATCCTAAACAATCATAAACAAAACCAACTCAGCCAAATTATTTCTCTACCCATTCGTCATTCACTTCCCGTCGATACCCTATTTAACAAGATAGAGATCACTGAATACCTGACACCTTGTTTTGGCGAACAGTGCTTATACATAGCGATTGAACCAACATCAGAAAAAAAAACACAATTTCTAGATTCCTTCAAATTTCCAGTACCCCTCCCTGTGATCTGAACGTATCCTCAATATAGGGTGCCATACCTTCCCGGGATTTCCATCTCCCCCTCCTTTGAACTTGCTCTTGTGTGGCGCTTTCTTCGATGCTGGCCGTTGCTCCACCTCCCCTCAGTGAATGAGACGTGAACTGCCTCACTCCTGAAAAAAAAGCTAACGCTTCTGAACCCCGCAGTAACGCCGAGAATGCCAATGCCACGTAGACCCCAAATCTTACATCTTCCAGATCCGCATTTTCTCTCGTTCCCCACTCCAACACCTTCTCGACCTCTTCCCTTGATGCCTTGCTATGGTGTTCAACCGGCTTCGCTCTACCCGCCGCCTTTTTTGCCGCCCTAACAATGTCTCCGAACTCCCCTTCCATTGGGTTACGACCCGCGCTGAACGCGAAAGCCGCGATGCTCCCTGCGATTGAGGAGGCTGCTCTTCCTTTAGCTACCTTGTCTACCACGAAGAGACAAAGCGACAGGTCCGCTTCTTCTTCTAAACCTAGCTCCTTCACAAAGTGTCTCCTTGCGCTCTCTGCCGCCTCATATGTTCCCAAGGTACTTGGGGCTACTGCCGCTCGGCATATGGAAAGAAGCGCCTGGGCCAGATCTTCCCTATCCGCTGCTCGCAGAACCCCCATTGTCCTCGCAATCACCTCCTTCTTGTTCCCTGTATCAAAAAATCATTTCGCTTTATTTCTTTTTTTTCAAAGGGTGGGTGGGGGGGGGGGAACACCGTCTTCCTGCTACGCCCTCAAAGTCTAGAATGATGAAAATTTCCCCAAATTTCATATCCTCTCCCTCCCCACGCGACGCGCCTCTCGCTCGCGTCGCGTGGCTCTTCCACTCGAGAGTCACCTTCCTTCCATGGGTCAAACACTCAATTTGGATAACACTTTCGTTCGTACAAAAGACGTTCTTGCATACGGCGACAGGGTACTTTTTAATTCGGCGTGGGCTCCTGATTGGAAAATAGTTAGACTAAAAGTATGATAAGTAGTCGTAAGCGACTAAAATTGCAAAGTTTTGTCTTCAAAAATTGTAATAAAAAGATTAACTGTAAATTAACTGAACGAATATACTGATGGATGATGAAAACGAGCAAGTATTTTTGAAAATGAAATTGGTTACTTGTCCAGATCGATGTAGACTCCACCCCTCTTCCCCTCGAGAGCGGGGGCGGAGTCACGGATTTATGACTAATTTTTTTATACGGTCTCGTAAGCCTAAGCCGTACGGCCTCGTTAGCCTAAGCCGTACGGCCTCGTTAGCGTAAACTATTACATAGCCTTAGCGTATTTTAATGTAAAAATAACAGGGAGGGATGACAAAGAGAGGAAAATTAGGGCAATTAACAAAGTAAGGCATGCATGAGGCCGTTTTGAGTGAGGCCGTTTTTTGTTTGTACCAACAAGCAACACACTCATAACACACTTTTACTTTTTAACACTACGGACTACACTTTCAGTATAAATGACATATATTTTTACATGAAAAAACGCTTAGGCTTAGGAAAAGTGTACGCTAACGAGGCCGAACGGCTTAGCTAACGAGGCCGAACGGCTTAGCTAACGAGGCCAAACGGCTTAGCTAACGAGGCCGAACGGCTTAGCTAACGAGTCCGACGGCCGCGACGCGACCGCGACGCAAACAACAAAAGTAAAAGTGTGTTATGAGTGTGTTGCTTGTTGGTACAAACAAAAAACGGCCTCACTCAAAACGGCCTCATGCATGCCTTACTTTGTTAATTGCCGAAAATTAGGGGGAAAAGGAGCAACATCCTGCATCAAAATGCAGGGGGAGGAACCTACGTCGAACTAGACAAGTGCCCGAAATTGTACTGGTTGGGCTATAACTTGGCTCGGCAATTAAGTACTTCGTCTGGCTCGCGCGTCGCGGCCCCTTTGCGTCGCGGCTTTTATTAATTTTTTTCTCAGAAAGATTTTATTCATGAAAACTCCCTTCCCCCTTTCTCCTTAGGGCCCCCCTTCCCCCCTTTAGGGCCCCCTCCCCCCTCCCTAGGGCCCCCTACCCCCTTGCTTAGGTAGGGCCCTCTTCTTCCCCCTTTTCCCTTTAGGGCCCCCCTCCCTTCCCTGCTTAGGTAAACCCTCTCCCCCTCTCATCTTTCCTTTCCCCCAAAATTTATAAAGATAATTTTTTTTAACGGAAAAGAAAGAGAAAAGAAGAAAGAAAAATTGAGGGGCCGCGACGCGAAGGGGGCCGCGACGCGCCTACCAGACGAAGTAAAAAAAGTACCCTTGGCTCAAGTTCAGAAACAAAGAACCAACCTCTAAGTTTCAAGCCGAAGTTCGTGCATTGAATGAGGAACTTCAGCGAAAGGAGAGCAATTTAAGTGCTCAACACATCTGCAACTAAAATTTATTTTATCGAGATTATGTTTTTCGGAAGCGAAGCATTGGATTCGAATTCAGTGTTATGGTTCCCTCCTACGTCGTTTCTCTCCTCCTTCGTACACCGTAACTTATGTTTGACCTCTTGTTAGGCAGGTGACTCTTTATTCGGACATAGAACGTTAGGCCTCAGCCAATAGAGCCCCCGACAGCCAAATTCAAAATTCAACAACAATTCCAAAACAGCGTCATCTAGACGTAGAACAACATAACCATCAACGACAGGACATTCATTTGCCGCATAGATAGTGTAAACGCTTTAATTTAGTAGAGGTTAAGGCTTAACGAAAAAAGTTGATTTAACTTGAATCAATAAATAAACAACATACTGACAAAAAAAGCAAAAAAAGACCTTCATATTATTATTTATGATTTAGACGGGAAGAAAATTTTTCTGGAATGTGTTGGGAATTGAAGAAATATCCAAAAACTATTGCTTCACGGGAAATATACTATATTTTGATTTCTCGACATATGAAGAATTCTAAGTTAACTAGTAAATCAAATACAATTAAGCAGTAGAACACGAAGAAAGTGTCTCCTTTTGGTTATTGTTGATAGTTTTATTGTTTTACTTTCCTTTTTTACTCATTGTTCTTAGTGTGTTTTTTCTTCTCTCTTTTCTTTTCTTCTCTTATATAAGCGACAGCACGCTGACCTTTGGCACATAAACAAATTCAAATTCAATTTTTTTAACCGTTTCTAAACGCATTTGATAAGGTATTTTAATAGACATTTAGGTAAGTTATTTTATTTCATTCCACCACCAGGTTTATTTGTCGACAATGCGTTTACAACCTGGCTTCGTCCTTCCCAAGGTTGCTTCTCCGATCTCTTTTATATTGTCTCGTAGGAATTTCCAGTGCATTTCATTTCATTTCATTTCAGATACTCAATATTTTAGGTGTTTTATATTTTTGTCTTTTAGCATTTTAGGCATTTTTTATTATTATTATTATTTTTTTTTATTTGAGGCATTTAAGGCATAAGGTATTTTACCTTTGCAGACCCATCGAAAACGATTCTGATAGGCTTCGATGGCTTGTCAGGTCTATACACTGGATGATGTGGAAGGTAGGTAAACAACTGCTTGTCCGGAGGCAGAACTTTCTCGATGTGACCCTTCTTCAAGAGGTCTTTGATCACTAAATCGTACTTGTGTACCATCTTCTTTGCTCGTAGACTTGCAACTACATTGCGAAGTCTTGCATGTGAACTGTGCCAATTTTCCGAAAGTTGGCTCAACCGTTGCTCTTTGAAGCAGTATCGCGTGGAAATTCTGCCGTTCTCCATTGCAACGTTATCCAGGAAGAACTTGTTCACTTCTGCGTGATCTGTTTTATCATCTGCTGGTTCAACAACCGTTTCTTCAAGAGCAAGAAACCTTTGCAGTGATTCATTGACCTTCTCCAAGGTCTCCTTTCTTCCGATAACAGCTGCTACGACGGAGGTCGAGTTTGGATGTTGGCGGCCTGCATTGCCTGATGCTATCCAACCGAAGACCGTTGGCAGCAGAGTCAGGCCACTCAGCAGTCGAATGCGCTTCTGCTTATGCAGTGTGGCGACCAGGTAATCATCATTTCCTAGCAGTACTTGGGGCTGAACGCTGCATGACCTGTCGCAGTCATCCGCCATACGGAGTCTTCGTTTTCGAATAACATCTCTGTCCTGCTTCGTCAACGGTGGGTACGTAAGCCTTCCCACGAAGGGGTCTGGATAACCTACAGCTTTCACGAACATCTGTTTTCCATTCATCGTTTGGAGGGGTACCTCGTACAAATTTGAGCCTTCGCTTCTATCCCCCAGTCCACTGAAGGAAGACTTCACCTCGTGAAGTTTTGGCAAGGAAAGTTCTTCGGCAAGCTTTTTCGAAATCAAGCTCACGCTGGCACCTGCGTCTAGCATGAATGCCACCTTCCGTTCTGATCCGTGACCCTGTATTCGCACATTGCCCGTTTGAAGACGTGTTATGCCTGTTAGCATTTGCTCTTGTTGATTGCATGAGATGGCAGTCATCACTGGGCATTGTTCATGCGTCGGTCTGTCTTTGATATGCTCTGACGTCTTTCTGCTTGGCCACCGGTTGGGGCGATTGCCCTTCGTTCGGGTCTCCTTTTGTCTCCTCTGATTTTGAATCATCGTCACAAATTTGAGGCAGATAGACTCGTCGTGAGGCTTGTCGCATATCTTGCATTTGACGTCGCATCCATGAGAGGTTCCTCCCGGCTTCAAGCATGCCTGGCAAAGTCCCTGTCTTCCGAGAAACTCGATCCGGTCTTTCACCATTTCCATCGAGAAGTAGTCGTATGAGAATTTGTGTTTGCCACAGTAAACACATTTGATTTCTTCAGAATGAGGAGCGCTGTGGACCTGGCGGTCTATTCTTGATCGTTTGTCGGCTGTATTCTCAACAGAATAGCCTTGGACAGCGTTTACCACTTGGCTTGAAGTCGCTGACTTCTTAATTGGGGTTTTGCCGCTCATCCCTGCTACGAAAATCTCTTCTTTGATCATGGACTCAACCTTGTCCAGTAGAGACTTGATGGTGACGCTTTCAGAGTTGTAGATGTACCGATGTAATTTTTCACGGATATGCAGAGGGAACTTTCTGAAGAGAATGTCTTGGAGCAACACATCTTGCTGCATGTTTTCGCTCATTCTTCCCATCCTCGCTATCGTTGATCTCAGAAAAAGGACCAAACTCAGCTGGTCATGCCACGACGGACCCGGTGCGACGATACCATCCAGTGTAGACGCGAGAGTTCTTTCTTCTGTCTTCCTAGACTGAAAACTCTCGATAAGTCTTGCGATCGCCAAGTCATATCCTTCAGATGTGACTGGGAACGGCTCAACAGCCGTCTTCGCGAGACCATACACGCAGGACTGCAGGTACGCCATTTTGTCTAACTTCGACATTTGTGATCGGGAATGGATGAGCTCGTCGTAACGCTCAAACCAGTTTTGGAACTCTCCCTCCTGGCCTCCGAACATGGGTAGCGACAAGGTTGGCAGCCGTAGTAGACAACTGGGACGACCTTCTGACGCAGAGTAGTCTTCCTGGTTCCTCACTTTCAATGGTCTTTGAGCAGCTTCTGCTCTTACTGCTTGTGATTCAATCGATGACGAACTCGTTTCTGAGAGAAAGCTTATCTCTGTCTCGAGTAGATCAACTCTTCTGCGCACTGCCAAGACGTGCCTCTCGCGATCATCGATCAACCATCTCTTGAACGATGCTTCGGCTTGCTGTTTCTCTGTTGCTTTCATCTTCGAAAGGACCGTCTCCATTTCTTCTACTGCAATGCAGTAATGCTTCACTTCGACCTCGATCCGCCTCAACTGGAGTTGCAACTTTCGAGGCGCTGAACTATACTCCGGTTCAAGGAGACGTTCGGCCTCAACAAGCCTACTAGCCGATTCAAGGAGACTTTCGGCCTCAACAAGCCTACTAGTCAACCTTTTGTACTGTTCAACAACAAGTACAAATGTAGGCGACGTCGCCTCCTCACCTGCTGTGCTCACCTGTGGGACCGATTTGTGTTCTAATTCCATCACGGCCGATGCACCATGTGCTTACTCGAAAGTAGATTTCAGAAAATTTATGGTTCAAAAACCAGAATTGCTCGCCTGCCAAAATTCTTTAACACTCGGCCAATGAACTTCTTTATAACTCAACAGTTATATAGCATCAAAAGGAACACACAAATCAGTTAACGAACCGTCCTTAATCGTCAGTAGTGTGGACGGTTCCGAAGCAGAGTCAAATAATAGTTGAAGTGATGTGACAACAAACTCAATGTTGTTAACTCGGATATTAGGAGACATTTCATTGTTCGTAATTTAGTATTTATGGAATAATTTGTTGTTGGAATTTCGAAGTTGGTTTTATTGTAGTTGAAGTCCTTTTTTGTTTTTGTTTGTTTGTTCAAAAATAAATCGTTCAATCGATTCCGAGTCATTACACCTTACTTCAAAGAGGCTTGACCTCAATATACCTTACCACTGAACCACCACTAATCAAACTTTTCAGGAAGTAAGTTGTGTAAATGATGAGTCACAACAAATTGATTCGAAAGGGCGGTCCTCCAAGCCAAATTAATCGAGAGTAGTGAGCAAGATCCTCTTTCAATAATGTGAGGCGAGGATATAATGATAAAGGAGCGAGAGGAGAGAGGTAGATCAAAATTATTGGATAAGTGGACAAAGACAAAAGGTAGTGAGAGACTTCACTACAGCTTCATTAGAAGTGCGTGTAAGTTTTTGACGTTGAATTTTTGCGTCTGATTGTGGGCCCTCAAGTTCGCTTATTGACTGATTGTAGTTATGGAATCGGTTGGAAGTGAAGGGAGAAATTTGGCAGCTATAGCGGAACTTTTGAAGCCACTACTTGTTGCGGGACCACAGGCAGACGTAGAGTCCAATGTCAACTCCAGAAAAAGAACAATTTCAGTCCTGGATCCGTGGAGGTTGGAAAAAAAGCATCCGGACAAGATACAGGAAGCCATCGAATCTCTGGCAGCACGAAATGCTTTTCTACTAGCGGCAGTTGCGGCAATGGAAGTCTTCACGATCGAAGGAAGGCGCACGCTTCAAGCGAAAATATTTGTTCGAAAATTTACTTAGACTGTTGTAAATATTTAAATAAACTTGTATGTATATGAATAAATTTTTATGAACCGCAAAATTTCACATGACTCTAGCTTTAGTGCACGAAATTCAGTTACAAATTCAGCAGCTGTACAATTTTTTTTCCTCAATTTTTGAAGCCATCACAAATTTCCTGCTTAATAAGCCCTTCATTTTTGTCGAAACAGGTATCCGCATCCATTCATCTGACGCTTTGCCTTTATATACCTCGTGAAAACCTTCATCAAAGTTGCAGTAGGACTTCGTCTTACTTTTTTTCAATATCAGTATAAGCAACCATGAAGTGAATCATTCCCTCGAAACTTGTACAAATCAGTGGAAGAACGTCTTTCAGCCCAGTCGGAGATATTACATTAATATCTAGGTCAATTATCTATGTCGTTGAATTGTGTTTGTTACAAATTTCATTTTAGCTTGTTAAACTTTTACAAGTCAAAAAAATTTATAAGATAACAAATTGCTTAAAATCTCTCTAGTTATAACAAACAGCTAAAATAAAACAGTTGAAAATTAAATTACATTTAAATTATGTTAGACTTTTTCGCAACACATACTTAAACTCCCCTACTAACCTTTTTTAGAATCATGTTACTTCATGTCCCATATATTTCATAGGCGTTCGCATTTAATTATATATACGATTTACAGATCATCGGTAAACATCATGAAACTACCACACAGACAAAAGCTAGTCCACTCCGCGGATTCAAACTCAGCCTTTTCTTCCTCTCCGGCCGGGATTGCGACCGCGTTACCAAAAACACCACCGAAAAACATTCGTTTCAGTATCAATGCTCATTCGTGTTGTAATGCCTCGAAAGGCTTAATGTCTTAGTCCTGCAAGCGAGCTGTATGGCTGAGCATTTTTTGTTTATTTTTTTCCATAAAGGAGACATATAATTGCCGTTCCACTTATTATTATTAACAAAAGAAAGATGACTCCAAGCTAACAAAAAATAACAAACTGAATCCTAAAACGAGCAAAAACATGTTTCAGGCTACTCTTGAACTATCCGAGAACCCTGAGACTACCCGAGAGTCAATTTAAAGCATCGGATGTTCAGATATTTTGAGCCACGAAACGAGGGACGTATACATTCATTCCTTTGAGCCATGTCCACACAGGATTCCATTCTGCATATTGAGAGTCGTCTCCAGTTGGCCCGAAACCCAAATACCTCAAGAAAACTGTTCTATTATTACGGTAAAACTCTTTTTTCTTGAACCGCTTAGGAAAGTTTATCAACTTACGCGATCGCGTTGCTTTTCCCGACCTAATGCGTTATATATAAAAATTGGTATATATCTTGCTGGAGCATATCGTAAGACTAGAAGAAATATAAAATTACTTTACAATTTTGTGATACTAAAATAATAAATTGAGGTTATTAAGTACATTTACTCATCAAATCCCTATCCTTACGCCAATCTGACTCTGACTAATCACCTGCTAGAAATGGTAATTTTCCTGTTAAAAGTTTCTCAATTTCCTCAAGCTGCGCGGGTGACCCATTCGGGGTTTTAAGATAATGAAAAAAGATTCCGGTAATTGGTAAAATTTCTATAAACTACCATGTTCTGATACTCCTTGCGATTCTTTTCAAACAATCCATAGGTGGAAACCAAAACTGAAACCGAGAAAGTTTTTTTAAAATCCACTTAACTCCCCGAGAACTAACTTGTAGAGAAGGGCGCCTCCTTCGAGTAGCTTCCTCAGAGCAACCAGGACTAGCTGATTATTTTCCTTAAACTCTTCGCCTATCACTCCTTCATTCGCCCTGCAACCAATCATCTCATTATAATGAAAGTGGAATGAGAGATTCCATAAAATTTCCTGGGCTTCAAACTCCTTTCTTTGAAGTTCACCTGGGAGTTTTTCCTTTAAATATATGTAGAAGTTTATTTCAATTACGAAGCCTATTTGAGAACTCATCACTGAGAAAGCCTCTTCTGACAATAACCAATCCCAAAGCCTCTTCTGACAATAACCAATCCCAAAGCCTCTTCTGACAATAACCAATCCCAAAGCCTCTTCTGACAATAACCAATCCCAAAGCCTCTTCTGACAATAACCAATCCCAAAGCCTCTTCTGACAATAACCAATCCCAAAGCCTCTTCTGACAATAACCAATCCCAAAGCCTCTTCTGACAATAACCAATCCCAAAGCCTCTTCTGACAATAACCAATCCCAAAGCCTCTTCTGACAATAACCAATCCCAAAGCCTCTTCTGACAATAACCAATCCCAAAGCCTCTTCTGACAATAACCAATCCCAAAGCCTCTTCTGACCATAACCAATCCCAAAGCCTCTTCTGACAATAACCAATCCCAAAGCCTTGTATGGAATTTTATCAATCGCCAAAACTTTTAACTGGAAATGAAACGCTACTTTTCTGGTTAATTTTTAAATGGCTTTGATGAAGAATGGGACGATAAGAAAACTTGTATACAAGTTGAGGAGTTCATCCGTTGTCCAGTAACGGGATGAGGTGCCTTCTTCTATGATGAGCATGATCGTGTTAAGAGTGCGACTCTCTGCTTCACTCAGGAATCGATACTTCTCTCCTGCAGTCAACATTTAGTACTACATGAAACCTTTTGACTGGGCGTGGCTTAATGGAAGTGTACCTGGCTATTACGCCAAGGCTTTAAGTTTGACCCACAATAGAAAGATCCCTTGAATTGTGTGGATAAGTAATCTTAGCTATGATTGCGCTCATTTTCCTTATCACCAGCGAATATTCGATCAGAACTACTTCTACATCTAGCTAGGCTCTGTTTTTTCGGAAGCACTATAAGAAATTTTAACATCGATCATCAGGAGCTGACGCAGTTTTTTGCGGCCTTCGTTGTCACCTCCGATTGTTTGCTGACTCACCTTCTCTCCTGTGTTTCTTCTTCCCCGATCTTCCGCTCCTCTCAGCCCCATCAGCTTCTCGCTTGTCTATACTCTATTCCGGGCCTTCCGAGTGATACATTTTTGATGGGTTGTACAATTAACCCACACTGCGGCCGAATTATATGCGCGATTCTACGCACTTTCGAAAAAGCTTTCTCTGTTCTCTGTTCGTATGGCAGTCTCTTATTTTATCGCACGCACTCGGTATCCCTACAAAGCGTGTCTTTTCCTTGGGAGGGTTTATTTCAGATCTAGGAATTTCCCTTGGGAGGGTTTATTTCAGATCTACACGCTTTCAGGCGTTTAGTAAGAAACAGTCTGGGAATTATCCTAAGACCATGGAAGCTTTTAAAAGCAGAATTGGTTGTTCAATTGTAAGAAGCTGACAATCATCTGAAAAAATACGCTAAATTCATAAGTAACGTACCATTCTTCTCGAACCAGAAAGGTCGGCAGCTCATATAGCTTTCTACTTGGTCTGCTGTTCGGAAGAGAGAGCGGTCATCTGATCTGCATTAGCTCATACATTCATCGGCCTTAGAATCTACATCAAATGTCTCTAAGCCCATTGAAATCAACAACCAAGAATAAGAAAAAATTACATTTTTTAAATGAGAAGACTTGCTCAATTTTTTTCGAAATCATGGTTGTTTTTTTCTTGGACTCCAATGGAACACGCACAAACGGTCATCAGAAACCAATGCGTGTCTTCAGCCTCACTCGAACACATCTTAGGGCCATGAAATTACCGGGTTCTACTGATTGAGTGTTTATGACCATTGCTGAGAAATATTCCACGAACTTCATTAGATGCTCGAAAACTTGCGTAGAAGTGAGCTGCTCCGGATGTCGCTTCTGAAACACGTCATGTACCGCAGCGACGAAACGACGTTCTCTCAGAGCCCGCACCTTTGTTTTGTTCATCTCCAATGTGAGCTCCGGCATTCGCTCTCAAAATGAAGATATTGAGTTTTTTCTTCTCTATAGAATCATTATGCACTTACCACGCTATAACCTAATAATTAAGTAAGCCAAATCAGAGGAGTGAAGCATGATTTTTTTCTCTAGTCATGTGGCAAGTCATGTCTCTTTATCTCCACCACCTCTCCCTACCTCTCTCTTCATGTGTATGTCCCATGACATCAAACATAATAGGAAACTATGCCAAAAACAGAAAACATCTCAAGAAATATTCATTCCCACCATCGTTTTTTCCGGGCTTGAAAATGTTGTCCATGGGTTCTTTCAAGAAGGCGACTGAGAACGGTAACCGTTTGAGTAAACTCCGGTCCTGAACGGAAAAAGTATTTCAATGTGTTAGGGGATGTGAAGGGAATAAGTGAGTGAGCATTGAAGAAGGCAGGAGAAATAGGATCAACTTGAAATAAAGAGGTGTAAGGTTGAGAACAGCCTGCTTTTTTCCACCCGCGGAAAAAGCGTGATATTAAGATTACTAGGAAACGGCAGGCCTTTGGGAGAGCCCAAGAGCGTGTGATGTAAAAGAGAGGATGCAGACGATCAGAGCATTTTTATCACAAATAGTGCATAGATTTTCGCGTAGATTGAATTCGCAGTGCGGGTTCGATAAACACAGTGGTGGAAAAGGGCTTAGAAGTGGCCAGAAAATAAGGAGCTTCTTGGTAGGGGGGAAACTTGGAGAGCGGGAACTGAGTAAGTGTTGAGAAGGGTGGAATGGTTAGGGCAACGTGAGAAGGGGGGTTAAGATGCAGTAGGGCAAGTTTGGGCATGTGGGTAAGGTAAGGTGGAGGTAAGGTAAGCAGCTTGAGTAGGACTAGCTTACCTTCAGTTGACTGCTCTTCTTCCAATGTGTCGCTACATAAGAGTGCTTCGCGTACACTCGATAGCAGCGAACCACAATGGTTTCCTGTAAGCAGTTCTTCATTCAATGTATATGCTTATGTTGAACTTGCAAGTCTAGCACGGTCTATTACATCTTTTGAGCGTTCACTGCCGGACAAAAAAATTTAAGCGTCCACCGCGGAAGAAAGAAAAATCTTGATGGCGAGTCCGTACTATCGGAAACTGCTAACTTATAAGAATGAGATAAGCTGAACGCGGACACCGACGCCAGGCCGCAAAACACTTATCGTAACTACAAGGACCGAAGTTCTCCATGCTACAAGGCGTTCCCGGGAAGCGACGCACGTTGACCCTTCCCCACGAACGTGAATAAAACGAGCGGGTAACTGGCCAAACGAGTGAATCTTGCAAGCTCAAACGTAAGATTCCCCTTTCTCAACATTGGCACATTTACCGGGCGGGGATCTCAACGGAAATGTCGGAAACGAATGCGGCGGATACATTTGTGATGGTGGAAAGGTTAGAGGAATAGGAACAGTGATGGATGCCGAATTCCCGCAGAAGCAGCTGGCCTTGTCATATGCAGAACCTTACACCATATCCGCTGTTGTGTTACAGCAGGCTCAACACCAGCCAGATTGACTTTTCCCTGCAGCTTTCGACATGTAGGTGCATCCGTCCAAATGCCTCGCTCCTCAAGACAAGTTGGTCATCACTGATCTCCGTGTCAATGTTAAGGGGAGAGTGAGCGCAACTGGCCCATCAACCATCAAATGGTGGAAACTTTAGGAGCGAAAAGCCACAGTCTTCATTCGATTCACCTTCCCGAAAGCCGACCCAAAAATCAAAGAGGAAACAAGGTCTAGACTCCGAGACTCCGCCATCGCCATCGCAAAAACAGCTCTAGGAACCATTAAACTTGAACGTCGTCGTATCGCCAAGTAGACGTGGCTTTGAACAGATGAAGTGCAGCACGTAGTTCAAGCGAAGAAGGCAGCTTACTAGAGATGGTTCACTGAGAAGAGCGAAGAGATCTATCAGAAGTACAAAGCTGCGAAAAGGAAAGCGAAAAGAACCGTCGCTTCAGCGCGCTCTGATCAATATCGCGATCTCTACGACCGCTTGGACACGAAAGACGGCGAGAAGAGCATCTGAAGGCTAGCGAAAGCGAGGACAAGAGTTAATCTGGACATCGATCCTTACAAATGCGTCAAGGTGGAAGACGGGCGAAGGCTACAAATTTCTACGGAGATCCTTCAACGCTGGCAACATCATTTCGAGGAAGTTTCAAATGTAGAATTCCTACACCCAGAAATTCCAGAAGACCTAAGATTCGCCGGTCCAGTCACATGCATTACCTCTGCCGAGGTCATGAAAGCAGTTAGCAGTATGAACAGCTCCAAAGCCCGTAGACCAACTACTAGCTTACCTTCGTAAGATGAATGAGCTACGAGGCACTGTAACATCTTGGCTTGCAGAGTTCTTCAACGCAATAGTAAAAACTGGCTGAACGCCCAGAGATTGGTCGACTTGTGTCTCGGTGCCGATTTTCAAGAATAAAGGTGATCCAGAGAGCTTTTCGAACTACCGTTCGAAATATATCGGACAGTAGTGCGCCGAGTAAGGAAAGGGGAAGGGGGTATACCTGAGCAAAGGCTTTATATGGAACCAAGTGTTGGCCAACTACGAAAACAGTTGATCCGTTGAATCATGGGAATCTCTCTCCGCGAGCACCTACCAAATGAAACCATAAGGAGAAAATTTGGCGTCACCCCCATCGACGAGAAGATGCGAGTTGGGTTTTTTGTTGCCATTTGCCCGTCGAAGTGTCGACGGATGCTTCCACGGCGTAAACGCGGCAACGTTGGAACCCAAATCCAATTCACGGTGCACATCACGGGACCACGCACGAACGACGCTGAGCTCGACCTCCTTGCAGACCGTCTCAACGCTTACATGCCATCGCTGACTAAGTTTTTTCACAGCCCGTTCCCTATCGGTCTCAACCAGCAAGCCTACCGTCACCCTCTTTACTCCCTGGACGAAACAAGTGAACTACCACCCTGACGTTAAACTTCACGGTCAGCAGCTACCGCTCAACAAGACACCGAAGATTCTTGGAGTCACTTTCGACCCCATGTTATCTTTCGCAACACATGCCCGCGACACCGCCACAAAAGTACGACGGCGAAACAACGTGATACGAATACTCGGAGGAACTAGCTGGGGACAAGATAAAGAGACGATGGTTATGACATACAAAGCGATCGGCAGAAGTGTTATGGACCACGTCTCTCCTATCTGGACTCCCATTGCGTCTAAGACCAGCATCCAGTTGCTTAAAACGAAAACACCGCATTACGAGCCGCCACAGGATGCCTGAAGATCACGCCCATCGATCACCTCCACAAAGAGACACGCGTGCTTCCGGTACAACACCACTGCAGACTTCTCTGTGACCAATATCTCGCAGCTTGCTCCTGCCCACAGCACCCATGTTTCGAGATTAGTAATCTTCCTCCACCGCCCCGCAACATGAAGGCAACACTGACTACATACAGCGGTGCGTCAGTACAACAGGCCAGAGCTATACTTCCAAAGACGTTCAGAAGTTACTCCATACGAAAGCTGCAGTTGATGCGACATCCAGCTACAGTCCGAATTAAGTACTTGGAAGAGCCTCTCCGCCTATCGATGAGACAGAGACTTCTCTCCCCCGATCTGCACGTACACGCCTCGCAAAGCTTCGCTCAGGATACAGCAGTCTCTTCAATAGCTACCGTCACTGAATCTCACCAGCGATCGCCGATGACTAGCTGTCAAGCCACGCCACACAACACGCAGCACTTGCTCAACTGCCCAGCCCTATCGGAGCACTGCACCCCAGAGGAGCTTTGGAGCAACCCAGTCAGAGTCGCGAGACTCCTCCACTCTTTATTTTAACAGATTTCCTGCAAAGAAATCAAGAAAGACGATCCGAGTCCGAGGGATTGCACAACAACAACGAGAAGATGCGCGAAAACAGGCTGAGATTGTACGAACACGTCAGCAGAGCAGGACCGGAAACCGTTGCAAGTACCGTCCACAATCTCGAAGTAGACGGCCAACAAAGAGGACGACCGAAGCAGCGATGGCAAGAAATCATCAATGCGGACTTAAAAGCCAGTCATCTAAGCCGAAGTGATGCCCTCGATCGGGATAAGTCTCGAAACACACTGGCAACAGTGGCCATTCGTGACTCTACAGCCTTAAGAGCCTGTCACGGATGGAGCCGGATCATTTAGTCCAGAATCGAGCGCGACCTCAGGTGGCGGATAGAGGGATGTCTCCCTACGAAGAATTCGTGCTGGGAGGTAGCGGGAGAAATCCCGCCGCGGACCAAAACTGGGTAGTATAGCTCGTCAAAGGAGGGCGATGCCGGACCGGCCTGGGCATGCCACCGGACAAAACATCAGCCGATACTCAGCCGAACATCAGCCGATACCCCGCTATACTTTTCAATGGCGAGTCGAGGCGCCAGTCAAATAGCCTCTTGCCTATCTCCGGTCAACGACAGGCGAGACGTCTCTACTCCCACCGAAAACGATGCTAGGCCGGCTTGACCACCCACTTACAAGGCCTATAGCATGAACAGGTTGCTACAACGATGTCCGCCTTCACAAGGTGCAGCATGACAGTCTCAGGACTGCAAAGGACATCAAAACCCTTCTCCGGACGCATCTTGTCCGAAGAACACGAGAACTTCTCTCATTAAAGAGAGTGTTCATAACCAAGTCTTCGATGCGGGATGCTTGCCGGCAACAACAACAACATCGGGATAAGTGGAGAACGGAAATCCACAAAACGGACCCCGCCATCGCGGGACAACATTAAGAAGAAGACTGCGGGAGAGATCTATGCGCTAATCTAGGAACTTTTGACAAAACTAGTTCGTATGAAATGCCATATTAGTATATTTTTGGTGAAGAAGATAAATAGAAGATCACTGACAAAAAATGTTTCTGATTTATACCTACAAAATATGAGCCACGATAAGAGACAGTCTGAGTATAATTCATTCTTCAACAGCCAGTGCCATTTTTATGATATCTATCCACAAAAATTTGGCAGAGTTTGGAGCAAATCCTACATTTGTCTTACTTATTACAGCGTTTCAAGAAGATGTTAAGTTTTCAGCCAATTATTTATTAGAGTGTGGCAATGCAGAAGAAACCCTGACGGTTACACAAAATTTGTGATAAAGTCCGATTTGTTTCGTTAGTTTTCTCGCAGCGAAAAGCCTTCATTGGAATACGATTACGTGGTTCTCAGCAAGACAAATTCTTGCCCGGATGTGAAACAATTACTGCGTTTCAAACCCGGAGACACAAATTGACCATTTTGTAACGAACCCAATTCACATATTCTCAGGCAAAAAACCCTTTGAAAAGGGAAGAAATTCTTGAAGAATTTTCACTAGTGCCTATTGCGAGCTGATGGGAGAAGTGGAAAAGGGAGAAGAGAAGCGATCGATAATTAAGTATTGGAAAATTTCATTTTCAAGTCTATTTTCCTTTACATTCCAGCTCTCAAATCACTTCTCATCATTCTAGGCGGCGCCTGTTCGAAGAAGCGGTCGTTTTCATAAGCGCAAGTTATTGATGCTCCCTACTGACCTCATTTTTTTGCAGTTCTGCAGCTCGTTCTCGCGACATTATATCCAACGGAATGCGAACTTCCGTTGTGTAATCTTCCGGATTTTCGGCTGTCATCGCCTCAAAATACAGAGATTTATATTGCTTTAACTGAAATATGAAAATGGGAAAATGTTTTGAATTAAAAAAAAAATTAAATGAAGGAAAAAGTTATATACATCATTATATTTGAATAATTCAAAAATTTAAGTGAATAAATGTTCATACTTGAACGTGAAATCTGCTGGCGGCGAAAATACGACAAATCCTGTACTCCACCTGAGCAAAGATCATTCCTCCAACCATTTATCAAGATCGGATAAAAAACAAAGACATGTCAGCACTTCGCAACTCGTCAAGCTCCGGCCTTCAAGCATTATTCGCTTTTTACTTTGAAAAAACTTGTAACTCAATAAACTGTTCCGATGAGAGCGGAGATCCGACCTGTGACTTATCACTGCAGACTTCTTCTGGCAGAGGGAGACAGGAGTAATGCCATAAGGATGCCATGTTTTTCGCCTTTGTCCGTAGACGATAATCTGTCGCGACGCCCACTAAAACAGCTCTTACATACGGTAGGAAGCTTTCAAATACGGTGGATCTTTTAGATACGGTAGTATAGCTTCAAAGTACTCAAAGCTATGAGATACGATTTTAAAGCTCTAAACTACGGATGAACTCTTCGATACGGTAGAAATCTCTTATAAGATGTGAAAAGCTATTCTACACATTATAAAAAGGTCTCATTACAATATAAAGCTGTCCGTCCCACTACAAAGATTTTTCAGCTTCTATATACGGTATCAAGATCTTACTCACCCGTATTTTGAAAACTTTGTTCTCATATTGAACGGTTATCGCTAACATATCTTTCTCTCTCTCTCTCTCTCTTTTTCTCTCTCTCTCTATCGACGGTCAACTTTTTTCTCCATTTTACACGAGCTCCTTTCAGGATGTTCTACAAAAAGGCTCTCATTTCTTGACGTTTACTATGTTAAAACTGGAAAAATACCTTCATTGGCTGAATACGCCTTGAAGAGGACCGGAAACTTTCCGAAAAAATTCTCGAAGTAGTCAATGTCTTCATGCTCATTGGCTTCTTGCGACATGAGTTCCAAAACCGAAGTGAAGAGAATAGAAATACTTTTGAACTTGATTCTGCAGTCAATCATCAAAATTTGAACAGAGGAAGGGATTTAGCTCGCAGAAACTCATGCAAAACAATGGTGAATGGGTGATAATCGAACCCGCTTATCGCACTTCAACAAAACCCCAAAATTTTACTGTTTTTCAGTGTGTTTTCGGGAGGCTCATTCAGAATTCAATCAATAATTTTTGTTGAGAAACATTTGCTAAGTTGGCAAGAAGGTGCTCAGAAGCATAGATCACCAAACTTGTTGAATTTCGCCCGCTTAGTCAGTAAAATTTCGCCCTCCTCCCTTTCGCCCGCCTCGTCACCCAGAAAATTGTTTCAATGGTGAAGAGAATATGACAAATAAAATGATCTCTAAACTAAACGTTCGTGAGTGAACTGTGAGATGCTCGACCTATTCTGAACTATATGAGATGCCACGCCCATACGAGATGCCACGCCCTATTATGCGGTCTATAAGAGCCAGTTGAAGAGGATGAAAAAAAGGGCTTGACCTTACCCAACGAGATCCCGATCAGTGGACCGAGCCCGTGACTGACCCCTCCCCATTTCTATATCGCCGTAACGATGCACATGCCTTAAAAGCCAATAAATGGATCATTGAATACTTTGTTTGTGTCTGGGGTACATTCACATTGGGGCCGAAACGCACACTTCCCTCACTGGTAGCAGTGAGTGGTTTCCTCGACCTATTCTGAACTATATGAGATGCCACGCCCATACGAGATGCCACGCCCTATTATGCGGTCTATAAGAGCCAGTTGAAGAAGATGAAAAAAGGGCTTGACCTTACCCAACGAGATCCCGATCAGTGGACCGAGCCCGTGACTGACCCCTCCCCATTTCTATATCGCCGTAACGATGCACATGCCTTAAAAGCCAATAAATGGATCATTGAATACTTTGTTTGTGTCTGGGGTACATTCACATTGGGGCCGAAACGCACACTTCCCTCACTGAACAAAATATCGAATGCTAAAATCTGGCCCTCCTATGCGGAATGAAAACTTCAATTTACTCCCGAAAACGCACTGAAAATGAGTTGAGTTCCTCTCCGTCTTTTCGGTAGCCCCTTCACTCTCCGAAAAATAATTCTCAACACATAAGTTATGCTCAGAACTAAGAATATTCAATGTATTGAAGAAATTAAATTTTTTTCTATATCTGTGAAACTTGCTTTTCAAACTAGTACCTTATCAAACTAAGATTCTGATAACCCTATTGGGTGACTGCAGGAACACTGGTAATGGTTCCACAACGGCACTGATGAATATTTTTAAAAAAACCACCGTTTTCCTAGCGGAGAAGTCTATAATAATGAGACCTTTCTTCTCAGCTTTTTACCTATAGCTCGCGTCTCATTTTCAGAGACACTAAATCGCTCGCGTCTCATTTTCAGAGACACTAAATCGCTCGCGTCTCATTTTCAGATACACTAAATCGCTCGCGTCTCATTTTCAGAGACACTAAATCGCTCGCGTCTCATTTTCAGAGACACTAAATCGCTCAAAGCGGTCGTTTTGTTTTTAAATTTTTTTCAACATCTGCAAGAGACTTTTGTTGAGCTTTGAGCTATCCTTCTTATGTTTTTCTCACGGGAAAACTTAATTGATAACCTTTGTAAAAACATTTGAGAATTCTGTTTTTTGAAGGGAGACAGAGAATATGCAGCCAGCATGATGAAGTAAGTCACACCATAAGGAAGATTGTGCACCTTCAAGCCGTACTCACTCAATCAACATTGAGAAGACTAAAATAAATAGCAACAAATATATCGCAAAAAAACATTTTTAATTATGAGCAGTCTCTATTCCTTCTCTTTTCAGGGCTTAGCAGTCCGGCTCACAGCAAAATTAAGCTACTTCGGATCTTTTCTAAAGCGAAACGTTCGACTTCGTATTTTCTTCTTCAACGCATCAAAAAAGCACAGCACAGAACAAAAGTGTACTTCGGATCTGCATAGCCCCCTAAGCCTAAGCCTAAGCCTAAACTTAAGCCCTCAACTTTCCTTAATTTTTCTTGTACCAAAAAACAACTCCTTTAGGCGATTCAGCTTTGCCTATAACACCATTGTTGTATTATTTGCAATAAAAACTTGCAATAAACATTTTGGTTATGACACATTTTTTTTTATGAATTAGAAATAGCTATGTTTGAATTCAATCCATGGGGTGGCTCTCCGAAATTACGTTTACTCATTGCAAAATATTCGTATCCGAGAGCTCCAGCTTCTTATTACTGTGCATTGCCGTCATCTATGGGGCGTTCAAACGCATCTAATCATTCATATACATACATAATTGCATTCTTTAAAAAATATGTCATGAACGATCATGGCTTTTAGAATTTTGAAAACTACCTCTATTCGTGCGAATATGGTTTGGAATAATTAGAAGCGAGCTAGAGGTGAGAAAAAATAAAAGGGAGAGATGGAACAAAATAATAAATTAAGACTGAAGACTGGTTTGATCGTAAAGAAACGCATTATCCTGAGGGCCTTACAAAGCGGTTGAGAGCAGATTTACGGTACAGGAGATTTTTGAATACTACTGACTTTATTGCATCCGTTGATTCGGAAGATATGAGGCTGATTTTTGACGAATCCGACGAACTCATGCATCGCATCCATTCGCAGCAAACAGAACTGGAGAAAACCATCTTAATATCTTATGACAACTTTATACTCGGACGCCAATTACACGTCTACCTAATTTAGTGACACGTCTATCTTTTTCGAAAAAGACGTCCACCTATTCTGAAAAGAACGTCTACCTAAATCAGTGACATATGTATCTACATATTTCAGTGAAACGTCCACCTATTTTAGTAAATTTTTTGACCTAATTTGAGCAAAACGTCTACTTATTTCATTGATACTTCTACCCACAAAAAATAAAACTACAAACGTTTTTTCGTGACGCGTCAACCTAATTTTGAAAACAATTACAACTAACAATTTAGTTTTTTTCTCTTTTCTTTAGTGGAACAGTTTTTTCAAGGTTTGATTTTGTTGAACATGGAAACTCAATGGAAAAAATCTTCAACGAACAAATACAATCCAATAAGCAAAGATTTAGGAAGAGGAGGGGAAAGGGGGTCTACCTGAGCAAAGAGGGGAAAGGGGGTCTACCTGAGCAAAGAGGGGAAGGGGGTCTACCTGAGCAAAGAGGGAAAGGGGTCTACTTGAGCAAAGAGAGAAAAGGGGGTCTACCTGAGCAAAGAGGAAGAAGGGGTCTACCTGAGCAAAGAGGGAAAGGGGGTCTTCCTGAGCAAAGAGGGGAAGAGGGTCTACCTTAGCAAAGAGGAAGAAGGGGTCTACCTTAGCAAAGAGGGAAAGGGGGTCTACCTGAGCAAAGAGGGGAAGGGGGTCTACCTGAGCAAAGAGGGGAAGGGGGGTCTACCTGAGCAAAGAGGAAGAAGGGGTCTACCTGAGCAAAGAGGAAGAAGGGGTCTACCTGAGCAAAGAGGGAAAGGGGGTCTACCTGAGCAAAGAGGGGAAGAGGGTCTACCTGAGCAAAGAGGAAGAAGGGGTCTACCTTAGCAAAGAGGGAAAGGGGTCTACCTGAGCAAAGAGGGGAAGAGGGTCTACCTGAGCAAAGAGGGGAAGGGGGGTCTACCTGAGCAAAGAGGGAAAGGGGTCTACCTGAGCAAAGAGGGGAAGGGGGTCTACCTGAGCAAAGAGGGGAAGGGGGGTCTACCTGAGCAAAGAGGAAGAAGGGGTCTACCTGAGCAAAGAGGAAGAAGGGTCTACCTGAGCAAAGAGGGAAAGGGGGTCTACCTGAGCAAAGAGGGGAAGAGGGTCTACCTGAGCAAAGAGGAAGAAGGGGTCTACCTTAGCAAAGAGGGAAAGGGGTCTACCTGAGCAAAGAGGGGAAGAGGGTCTACCTGAGCAAAGAGGGGAAGGGGGGTCTACCTTAGCAAAGAGGGAAAGGGGTCTACCTGAGCAAAGAGGGGAAGAGGGTCTACCTAAGCAAAGAGGGGAAGGGGCCCTAAATGCTTCGCAATTCGAAAATTAAGAGTGAAGTTATCCACATTGCTGAGAAAAAAGAGATAAGCAATACCTTTGCTCATTGAGATGATTTTTTTTCACTAACACGCGCACAACGATGAGAAATGTAGAAAAGCACCTACATTTCTCAGCAAAACAGTTTTTGTAATTTATTTACGTTGTAACACTTAAATATAAGTCGACGTGTTATAATAAAAGGGAAGACGTTTACTTTTTTTTCGTTAGAAGTTTCACTAAAATAAGTAGATGTTTCACTAGATTAGTTAGACAAAATTTAAAATTCAGATAGACATGTTTCTTGAAATAGGTAGACATTTCACTGAAGACTTTTCTCTCTCTCTTAATTGGTAACTTTATGTTGGCTGGTAACTTAATTGGTAACTAACTGACTGCCCTCATTTCCACACCCATGTTTTTTCAATGATCACCTTCTTTCAAACCTTGTCGTTAACTCTTACTCTGAATTCCTTTTATATGACTAAGAGAATGAGGCATATGAACCTTTCATATAACACTATCGCCCGGAATAGCAATGTGTCCCCGTTGTGTAATGGTAACGCCCGGTTTGAGTCGAGATGGCTGGGTTCGATCCCGCCCTGTGGACTAGTTTTTTTCTGCGCGATAGTTCAATCATTTGTCATCTCAACCAGGCGTCA
Organism: Allodiplogaster pararmata; assembly: GCA_964056735.1. Taxonomy (NCBI): domain Eukaryota; kingdom Metazoa; phylum Nematoda; class Chromadorea; order Rhabditida; family Diplogasteridae; genus Allodiplogaster; species Allodiplogaster pararmata. The sequence goes on from OZ057407.1 coordinate 9,065,253, forward strand.
CTGTCTTTAAACTGTGTAACTAAGCATTTGAAGATGTATCTTAATTCGTACTTATAGCGTCTGAACTCTACGTATATGTATGTATGTTGGTTGTATATCTCAACAACCACCCCCCCCCTATCTCAACAACCACCCCCCCCAACCTCAACAACCACCCCCCCAACCTCTGGCTCTCTTGTGCAGGCATTGAAAAGTTCTTCCATGGAGATTGCTCCTCTATCACACAGAACCCTCCAAACCATTCGTATCAGGAGCCTCTCCGCTTCAATTCTCCAGTTCTGAACCATGAACTCCTTTTGGATTAAAAGCTGAACTTGGACGTTTTTATTGTACGGGACAGCTATCACAGGTCACCAGCACTGTTGAGAATTTCAAGAAACCATTGTTTTTAGCGGTAGAGTTTAGAATAATGAGAAGTTCTACTTTCTCAGCTCACTTCTGATTCTTCCGCTTCTGAATAACGATCGCTATACATATAATGTTATAATTTGCTAGAGAGAACGCAGTTTATTGATTGTAGTTCAAATGTGTGACTTGAATTGAACCAAAAACACAGGATGTGAGGGTAAGATAACACGCAAAAGAAATGGAAGAACTGCAACCTTAAAGTGTATATCATTCAATTCCCGAAATCTTGTAGGGAAGAAATGCTCAACGTCCAGGGTCATAACCCATTTCTGAAATAAACGACTTTTTTGTCTCCTTATCTTTCTCTGATTTCCTCAATCTCTATATAATCATCTTTCCCTATCTTTCTCATACTCTCTCTTGCTCTTTTTCTCTCTTCTTTCTTTCTCTCTCTCTGTTCCACCCAGTCGCTAATGATTTTAATTCTGAGGATTCGCTGACCTCAGGATGTTCCAGATTCATGACCCCATCCCTTGTGCGATATCTTTTATGAGTTCTGAACTTCGGGTCCAAAAATTCCGAATCTTCCTGAAGAAAAAAACACTTCGAAGTACGTAAAAATCAGCGGTTAATCAACGGCCGTGAAAACGGTACAGGAACTTGCTTGAGGCGACATGATACTTTTTTCTTTCAGTTTCGTTATATTATCTCAAATAAACATTAGCCTCACGAACTAGCAGAATACAGAAATCGACTCCCTTCCTCCTCGAACAAATTTGCGTGACAAGGAATGTACATATGTATGTATAAAATATTTAACTAAGAGGAATTTAACATGAGTTTTCCGATCCAAGCTACGAACTCTGGCAACTGTTAAACATTTTGCAACAAAATTTTTAGGAAGCCTAATGAGAATACTATTTGAGCATTATTTTGTTCAATGACGTATGTAAAGTTACACTGCAACCGTATTTCAGACATTTGAAGACCATTTCAGACATTTGAAGACCATTTCAGACATTTGAAGACCATTTCAGACATTATAAGTCCACTAAAAACCTTTGATTCCTCATTTCCGCAGCTTAACTTCAATGTGCTAAGCGACTCTTCTTCCTGAAAACAAGTTATGTCACTGCGAAATCCTGAATTTTATTCTTACCGCATCATCACACTTTCTACATACACAATCAAGCAACTCGCGCTCAACAAGTACTCACTCATACAAACTTCAAAAGAACATTAGTTTCGCTTATAAATTTAATATTTCAATTTAAAATTTTTTAAAATAATTTATTGTTAATTTGATTCACATTATATTGGGTGCGCAAGAAAATAACCTCGGTTTTTAATCTTCTTTTTATTAATTATTTATTAAGTCAAACAAGAACCTCAATCAACAAAGTATGATACATCATGGTTGAGTATGTGTTGCCATCGCGTGGGCAGATCGTGGATGCCCTTGTGGTAGAACTCTCGACAGAGAGAGCGATTCGAAGAAGTCTTGCAACCATGATTTTACCTCAGCTTCGTTCTAAAATTTTTCTCTGCGAGGTGGTTCTGCATGGAGCGGAATAGGTGGTAGTCAGAAGGTGCCATGTCGGGCGAGTACGGTGAATGAGGCATCAACTCCCATCCCAGCTCCAACAGCTTCTGAACCGTTTTTTTCGCAATGTGTGGTCATGCGTTGTCATGTAGGAATCGAATCTTGGCGCTCTCTTCGCCTCGAGCCACCATAGCTTGCTGCACCCGGTCGAGTTGTGCACAGTAGACATCTGCTGTAACAGTCATGCCGTTAGGTAGCAGCTCCCAGTAGACTACACCGCGTGAGTTCCACCAAACACACAGCATCACCTTCATCGGGTGCAGTCCGGGTTTCGGAATCGCTTCTGGCGGATAGCCCTTGCTGAGCCACTGGCGCTTGCGTGTAACATTGCAGTAGGTCACCCACTTCTCGTCTCCAGTTAGCAATGTGTCCAGCCACTCGTCTCTTCTTTTGTAGGAGAGAAGTTGTGAGGCGGCCGCGACTCGTCGGTTCCTGTCGAGTGGCCTCAGGTCGTGTGGTACCCATTGCCCGAGCTTGTGTACTTTACCGAGCTCGTGAAGCCCGTTCTCGATGGTTGTGTGAGAGACCGCGAAGTGCTCTGCAATCTCGTAACAAGTTCGTTTGGGATCGGCTTCGACAAAGGATCGAAGATCCTCAAGATCGAGCTGGCGAGGCCGTCCTGGACGGTCCATGTCTTCCAGCGTGTTGTCGCCTTGCTCAAACCGACTGAACCAAACCTGGCACTGTCGTTCACTAAGGCATCTTTGCCCATATGCCTGACATAATTTTCGATGTGCTGCGACAGCGCTCTCCCCCAGCTTGAAGCAGAAGAGAAGAGAGGCCCGTAGTATCATTTTTTCGAGCTCGAACCGTCCAGCCATTTGAAAAGCTAATAGAATGAGATGACTAAGAAAAAAACATGGAAGTGAGAATTTCATATACCTTCACTAAAGAAAGTTTTAGAAAACATCGGAAAAAATAATTGAATTTTTTTTAAACCGAGATTATTTTCTTGCGCAACCAATATAATTTCTGAACAGAAAAACTATCATTTAATTTTATGTTCTTAGGTTTACTATTTCGTTTTTATGTGTTGTTTATTTATTTATTGGAATACATTTGGCAATGTAATAACACTAGGAAGACTCTGCTGACAAAACTATAAAAAAAATTAGTTTTAAAAAAAACTGAAAAAAAGAAAAAACACAACGAGAACGAGAATGAACGACTATCATAAACTGATATTGATGTTTAAGACCTCTGGAACATCAGCAATCCGGGGTTAAATAGTCAAGTCAGGCCTTCTGTCGGCGGGCCTCTGTTTTTCCAAATCATAAGGGGACCCTTATGTAAAACAAACAAAAAATTTTTCGCGGGCCTTCGTTTATTTATCATAAGGGGAGACCCTTAGGTGAAAAATTTTTTCCGACTCTGGTGGGCGTCTGTACCTTTTTCATGCACACTAAAAAAAACCCTGCCAGCAATGACAAATTTATCCGAAAACTTAGAATGGTTTGATTCCTGAGAAGACTGACCGGTAACTTCATAAAAAATCGAGATGTCCGATAAGCGAAAAAATGAAGTTCTGTTTGTGCGTCATAGGTAAACTGCCAACTGGTAAAAACAATTCTAGGGCGACCGACCTAACGACCCTCTTCCTCACTCAAAATGAATGTATCAGAATTTTCTCAGCAGAAAGTGAAAGTGAAACAATTTTCATTCCTCTACAAAAATAAAACATATCTTTAGTTATATATTCCTCTACAAAAATAAAACATAGTTATAAGTTATAACTCAGCTCTTTAGTTATAGCTCAGCCTCAACCGGTTTCGTCAAGTTGTAAGTGGAAATTCTTAGCATACTTTAGCGATTGACCTATTGAAAAATCAAGGTATATTTGACTTATGTTGTGTGCCCTTTATGGAAAGCATAAAAGCTCGAGGCCCCAAAATATGGTCATATTCATGAAAAATTTCGGTTATAAAATACCTTTTGAACCTCAGATTCTTCCTGTTCGACTGTAGCAGTACCTTCTACCTTCTCCGTGTTAAATCTTCTCGTGAAAACACTGCAAATACATGTTTGTGACTCTTTATAAACAAACGAATTACTCGCACGAAAATGGAGTACAATAAATGAGTGCATTTGTAACCTAGACGTATGAGCAACAAAATAAAACTGGAGCCAGGAATAATTGAAAATGACAGATAATGAAGACGAGTTAGGGAGAGGAGGAATGAAGAGAGATCGAAATGTTTACGTGAAGACTAGTGAGTAATTTCGGAACCTTTGAGGGCGGGGCGGGGGAGGGGATTCAGAAGATGTTCTACTCGTAGCTGATCATTATCTGGCTGACAACGTTTATCAGATTCATTATGTTAATTCGACTAAGAAACTATATAATTGTATAGCTCGTCAAAGGAGGGCGATGCCGGATCGGCCTGGGCATACCACCGGACAAGCTCGTCAAAGGAGGGCGATGCCGGACCGGCCTGGGCATACCACCGGACTAGCTCGTCAAAGGAGGGCGATGCCGGACCGGCCTGGGCATACCACCGGACAAGCTCGTCAAAGGAGGGCGATGCCGGACCGGCCTGGGCATACCACCGGACAAGCTCGTCAAAGGAGGGCGATGCCGGACCGGCCTGGGCATACCACCGGACAAGCTCGTCAAAGGAGGGCGATGCCGGACCGGCCTGGGCATACCACCGGACAAGCTCGTCAAAGGAGGGCGATGCCGGACCGGCCTGGGCATACCACCGGACAAGCTCGTCAAAGGAGGGCGATGCCGGACCGGCCTGGGCATACCACCGGACAAGCTCGTCAAAGGAGGGCGATGCCGGACCGGCCTGGGCATACCACCGGACAAGCTCGTCAAAGGAGGGCGATGCCGGACCGGCATGGGCATACCACCGGACAAGCTCGTCAAAGGAGGGCGATGCCGGACCGGCCTGGGCATACCACCGGACAAGCTCGTCAAAGGAGGGCGATGCCGGACCGGCCTGGGCATACCACCGGACAAGCTCGTCAAAGGAGGGCGATGCCGGACCGGCCCGGGCATACCACCGGACAAAACATCAGCCGATACTCCGCTATACTTTTCAATGGCAAGTCGAGGCGCCAGTAAAATAACCTCTTGCCCTTCTCCGGTTAACGAATGGGTCTCGCCAAGAGGATCGCCGACTGCGGTGCGAGTGTAGACGGAGAAACTCTCTCCGGAATCAAAAGGATCCTCACCACCAACCTATCCCAGAAGGACTCCCCTCGACAGGACCTATGGGCAAGACAACAACAACAACATATAATTGTGCCTCACAGGTAGTTTTCCTTTGAGTATGAAGGCCTGTAAGCAGAGTTCTTCAGTTTCGGAGGGGGTTCCAAACGTTTTACCTCAACAGAACGGATGATTAGAAACAAAAAAAATATTAAACGTGTATTTTCTATAATTAATATCACTTCGCTACTGCGAGAAACATTTATGAAAAAATTAGATGAAATGCAGGAATACATAATAAACGCATGAAATAACCTATACAAATAACTTTTTCGAACACTCACAAGTAAAGTATTACTTGACAGATTTGGAGCACCGACTTGAAATTTTTATCTCAAATTTGTTTCGGCGACTGAAGTTCTTCTTATAAATACTTTCATAAAATAGTTTTCTCAACGTTCAAAACTATTATACATATTGTAAATTATATGTATGATAGATTTTTCACTTCTAGCTCACTTTTCAGTATTCTACAGTATCAGTATTCTACAGTATCAGTATTCTACAGTATTCTAGACCCTCTCTCGCTCAACGAACGATACTTTTTTGATAGATTTATATGTTAGTAATGGTCAGTAATTATTTCATCTCATTTCCTAACCGAGCTTATTATGCGCTGCGCATAACTAAACGGAGATTTGAAAAACAAAGAAATAACATGTGAAAAAGACTTTTTTTTTCGGAGCAATGTCTTCCAACTCCATTCCCGTCACCGACGGAGCAGTGGACGAGATATCCGACTCCTCGACTTCCTTCAAGTGAAGTAGTTGAAAAAATTGAAAAAATTGAATTTTTTGAAAACCCTCCAAAAAATTGAAAACCCTGCAAATTGAAATATGCTTTACGTCAAAAAAACAGAATTATATGAACGCAACTCTTTCTTCATCTTCAAATTCTAAGTTACACAGTTTAAAGGCAGTGAAGCCTGGTTAAGAAGACAAAAGATTGAACTATCGTACAGAAAAAAGCTAGTCCACCGGGCGGGAACGAACCCAGACCATCTCGACTCAAACCGGGAGCGCGTGTTACCATTACACGCCCGGTGGACTAGCTTTTTCTGTGCGATAGTTCAATCATTTGTCTTTCTTCATTTGAGCTGCACAAGTAGTTTAATCTCCGTTCAATCTCTGCTCAATTGGCAAAAAGGATCGCAGTATTAGGTAGTGATTATTAGGTAGTATAGCAGGGGTTGAATGGAGCCGCCCAATTTGGGTTTACATGTATCCGCCGCTCAAAGTTTGGAAGAAAAAAGAAGATGGGATGAAGGAAGAGGGTAAGAAAGGAGAGGGAGTTTTTTGTCAATAGTGTGTGTACATGTATCCGCCGACGGGACCGATCCGGTCACTATTAAACCCCTGTAGTATAGTGATTATTTAGGTAGTATAGTGATAGGTAGTATAGTGATTATTAGGTAGTATAGTGATTATTAGGTAGTATAGTGACTGTAGTGATTATCTCACTTGTTTGCAAAAAAAAATCCATGGGTAATTCTGTGCTGTCGAGAAAATCTAGTGAAATGAATTCCGTTTTTGTTTTAAATACGATAAAGTCAACATCTAAATTTTATTTCATGCTCTCAGTTTCTTTGGAGGTTGCGGTTCATGATGTTCCAAGTTTTCACCGCGAACGACGCATTTAGATTAAAAATACTAAATAAAAGAGTACGGCACGATTTTAAAGAGCATGAATGTGTGTGACGAAGAATAGAGACTGACATATTTACATAAAATACTTACGACTAGTTTTTGAGAAACGCACAGACCTGCGCATAGATTTCACTTGTAGTGCGGGTGAGAAAAAACATCCTGAGTTCGTTCTCTTTTGACCAGTCTTTTGATGTAAAAGCTTGCTATGCCTGTTGGGGGCAACTGACAACTCCTTCCTTGTGGCTCTCCTCTTCAGTATCACTTTGAGAACTCTCCTCCATCGTTTCATATTCTGTAGGTTCACTCTCTGTATCTTCCTCGTCTTCACTTGTGCCATCCTCTGCTTTCCCCCTCCGTTCATCTCTATTCTCTTCTTCAGTAGCTGAGAACTCTTCGCTCTCTGACTCTTTTTCCGCAGGTTCATTGGTTCCCTCATCAACCTGTTCGAGCTCCTCTGGAATGTTTTGATTATTTTTTCAAGATTTTCTTCATTTTAGAACTTGAAATTCTACAAGGTCCCTTGTAGGTAGCTAGGTAGCTTTGAAGCCTTCTCAGGAAACACTGTGATTGGTAAAATTTCCAACCTTTGAGTGAAGATTGCACTGAATAGGCATGTTGTTGCGCACCGCCAGAAAAGCTCGAACCTTTCTTCATCCTTTTTTTGCTGTAACTAGGACTCAATTTATTTGATTTTAAGAGCCATTGTGCGTAGGAAGGTCAGAACTGCCGATTTTAACACCCCACAGATCCACCAATTCCTAGGTGTGTTTCTTCACTTCACAAACTGCCCGACATTTTGTACGAGACTTTGTACCACAACATTTTGCTATTTTCAGTTAATTTTCACTGTATTTTTGCTTAGGCTCAAGTAAAGATTACGTGCGAAAGTTCAATCATTTGTCATCTCAACCAGGCGTCACTGAGTGACCCACACGGTATCGCGACAGTTTGTTACAAGACACTTTGTTACACGACAGTTTTTTACACGCCCTTAACAGATTTTTTTCGCTTAGGCTTAGTTAAAATGTATGCTGAAGAGGCCCGTACGGCTTTGGAAAGAGACCACATGAAAAAATTTCTCACTTTCTTTATTCTTTGTCGAATCAATGACTAAATTTGTCAACAAAAAAAAGTAGTTAAAACACACTAAAAACAAAAGCCCCTGTAACAAAGTATCGTGTAACAAAGTGTCATGGATCCGACCCAGAGAGGAGGTAACGGTTTTACCAAGAGATTTGCCTCAGTTTTAGCATCACAACCTTCGATCATCACATTGACAAATGGATGAATTGAAAAACCTAAGTTTCATTTCCGCAGAAGTTAAAATTCTCAAAAATAAAACCAAAAGAAAAAAACAGGATTGTTCTTATATCATATAGAACAAACATGACCCACTTGACCTTCCGCGCTCTAGCGTACCAAGATTTGATATAGGCAGAATTTTCGAAGCTAATCTAATCTCTTTTTTCTGCTTTAAAGTAATTGTTTTTGATTTTTTCATGTTTTCTTGAAATAATTAAGTGATTAAGAACACATAAAAATAACATTTTACTACCTATTCTTATTTTGATTTTAGTCATTGCGGTCTCTACTTATATGTTTAAACCTTTAAACTACTGTCACAAAAAAACTCGTAATTCAATCAAGATTTGGTCCCAAAAAAGAGTGATAAAAATGAGCGGTATGGTTGAAAAAACGGCATGACAACAACGCAAAGATTAATGACATATACATATTTCTTTTGCTGAATTGGGGATTAGTAAAGCACGCCGTTCACGCCGTGCATGCACGCCAAACGCCAAATCATTACTAATGCCGCACGCCAAATCATTACCTAGGCGTCGGCGTGCATTAGTAATGATTTGGCGTGCGGCGTGAGTGCATGGCGTGCGCGGCGTGCTTTAGTAACGGCCTTCCATTTTCAAAAAAAAAAAACTCTAGAAAAATAACGAATCAAACACGCAAATGTTAAAGCTGGGCGCAGATTTAATACAAGGCGCAAAAACAACACATAAGTTATACGAGTAGAAGTCTATAGTAAAATCTTTTTTGGAGGCCGTTACTAAAGCACGCCGTGTTCACTGTGTTCGCTGTGCACGCACGCTGCACGCTAAATCATTACTAATGCACGCCGTGCATGGGGCGTAGTTAAGAATTTTCGAATGGACATAGCGTGCAGCGTGCGTGCACAGCGAACACAGCGTGCACGGCGTGCTTTAGTAATGGCTTTTTGGACACTTTTGTACTTTACGCACACCCCTCTCCCCACCAGAGGTTCAATTGGGTCAGATTAGAGTGGCTTTTTTTTGTTGACAAGGTCTCGTTAGCCTAAGCCTAATGGCTTAGGCTATATTGTGTTTTGGTTCTTTTCAACTTGTTGGGGGGGGGGGGGGGTGGGAGCTCCGCTTCACTTGTGGGGGGGACTTTTTAAAGATGACTTTTTTAAAGATTATTTTTACATCAAAAAACGCTTAGGCGTAGAAAAATGTTTACGCTAACGAGGCGAAACTTAGGCGAACGAGACCGCATAAGAAAATTTACATTTTTTTCTTTATTTTTTGAACGCACCGAAAAGAGCCCACCCCAAGTAAAGCGCGGCCACTCAGTTAAATTGTGCCTGCGTTTTTCACACCCGTATGCTCATATATTAGGTTTATATGGCATCAACTAATTCATTCACCCGTATGCTCATATATTAGTTTATATGGCATCAACTAATTCATTCGAAACTCTAGAAAAAAATTATCTTTGAAAAACTATTAAGGCTCGAAAAATTAAAATGCAGTTTCTGATTTTCATTTCTCTTCTAATCTCTCTGTGTCTCTTTTTTTACTCTCTCTGTCTCTCTCTCTCTCTCTTTCTCTCTCCTCTCTTCTCTCTCTTTCTCTCTCTCTCTCTCTCTCCGATTTTCTTTCTCAGAGTCTCCTACGAAATAATGTTTATTTTAATGAATTATTCAACTCAGAATATCTCCGCGATATGTTCGCTGTTCATGGAATATACTTTATAAATCTTCAGTTTGCATCAAAAATTCTTCATTCAACTCACTCGAACTTTTGGTAAAGCTGTTTATTTTCTTGAGTTTTTCTCTATTCGTTTGCACTGAAATTCGGTCTCAATGTGGCCGTTACAGAATTACACCGTGCGCACTGTGCGCACTGTACACCGTACAAATGTACACCGTACACTGTATAGTTACAGAATTACACCGTGCACACTTGAATTTGCATGAGTGTTTGACGCACTATATTGTTTCACACTATAATTAATTTCCTCCAGAAAATATGAATTTTCTTCAATAATATCATGCCATATCAAGCAGCAAACGTGCGAAAGTTTAATAAACCATTGACGAAGTATAAATTTTCGGTTTAGAATTAGTTTCAATAATTGAACTATATCTAGTTTTGAGTAAATCAGTAAGTTATTCGCATCATCGTAATTTTTCAGGTCTGATGGAAACAGTTCCGAGAAGGTCCAGAAGGGTTCTTTTACCAGTTCAGGAGAGAAAAACATCGACTTAGCAGACGCTTTTTTTTTTTGCACGGTGTAATTCTGTAACGGCCCGCAGTGTACATTTGTACGGTGGTACAGTGCGCACAGTGTGCACGGTATGTAATTCTGCAACGGCCCCCAATGTAGCTCTTTATTGATTTTAGTGGTGTATTATTCTTTGTTTATTGTCTTTGTGGCTTAAACTGCTTCATCGGCAACATTGTTGCCCCCTGGCGAATTTCATTACTTTCTCCCTTGAAGCTCTCGGGATGAGAAGACGTTAAGAACCTTTAATAGAGTTACCATACCATTGAAAGGATTCTCTCTAACTCTTTCTATCTGTTTTTATCTTTGACTGACTCTCTCTCACTCCATCCTCTTCGTCGCTGGTTAATCTCCTTCTGTTTCGCATTCTCTTCAATCCGTTCAATGTTTCCATTCAATTTTTTTTGCTTCCGTCTAGACTCCATCTGTACTTCCGACGACTCTTTCCTTTCATCTTCCTCTAATGCTCTCCTTCCACTCTCTCTCGTTCTCTTTCTATCCATCTCGTTATCCGCCTTCAGTCTTTCTGTTTTTATGATTTTCATGAGGCATGTCTACATAAGAACTCTATCCGCTCTCTTCTCTCTCTCTATTTCTCTCTCTTTCTCTCTCTCCCTTTTTCTCTTTCTCTTTCTCGCTCTCTTTCCCTTTCTCTCTCTTTCTGCCTTCCTGATTGCCTTCGGTGGTTAGTGTTCTTTAACCATGTGTGGCTGTTCACTGAAGAATCTCTCTGTCGGAGGCGATTGTTTCCTCCCCCATCATCACATTTGTGACAGCTCTTTTCACTTTGATTTCAACTCCGAACTTGAATACAATTCTCTCCTTTTCAGATTGGAGTTCTGAGTTTCTCTTCTTTTTTTGTGTTCCGAGATGCTTTTCCAAAGATGCAATTTCAGTATTCCACAGGAAAATTCGATGAAATTTTCGCGCTGAGAGTTGTTCGAGTGAAGTTGGTCCTCAAAGCAGTGTATCGACTCTTTCAATAAAAACGAGTTTGTTTTTTTTTTTGTTATGTAGATGAACTGGGTAGAATGAATCTATTTATCTCATGCAAAACAGGGTGTTTCTTTGACCCGCACTGCAGGTAAAAAAATCTATGTGCTCTCCAAAAACCCCAAAAAAACATTTTGTTGTTGTTGCCGGCAAGCATCCCGCATCGAAGACTTGGTTATGAACACTCTCTTTGATGAGAGAAGTTCTAGTGTTCTTCGGACAAGATTGCGTCCGGAGAAGGGTTTTGATGTCCTTTGCAGTCCTGAGACTGTCATGCTGCACCTTGTGAAGGCGGACATCGTTGTAGCAACCTGTTCATGCTATAGGCCTTGTGAGGGGGGTGGGTCAAGCTGGCCTAGCATCGTTTTGGGTGGAGTAGAGACGCCTCGCCTGTCGTTGACCGGAGATAGGCAAGAGGCTATTTGACTGGCGCCTCGACTCGCCATTGAAAAGTATAGCGGAGTATCGGCTGATGTGTTTGTCCGGTGGCATGCCCAGGCCGGCCCAAAAATTTTTTGTGTTTGTCCGGTGGCATGCCCAGGCCCAGGCCCAAAAAACATTGAAATCTAGCCGTTTGTAAAAAAAATTTTCTTGGTTTTTTCGTAGAAAAATTCCAAATCATTGGAAAAATTGAATTTTCAACTCTGGAATTTCAAAAATCTATGCGCCCAAAAAGTTGTGCGGGTGCTTAGAAACACCCTGGTGAAAAACAAGGAATTTGAGCATTAGGAAGTCTGAGCCAAGAAAATATAGACATACTTTTTAGAAATAGAAAGTGTCAAACCGTTCGAACAGTTTGCACTCATTTTGGAGCCTTTTTGTGATTATTAATAAAATAAGATTTTTCTATATTATAAATTCGAAATCGCCTGGTTAGGTTCAAAGCAAGTTCAGCGAAGTTTGATAGCTTGATCTGCCTAATGGTGTAAAAAAACTAGAATGAGTAGTTATTTAAACTGTTTCCAGTCAAAAAGTTGAATTTATCCGGCTCGAAAACATTCCGTACTTATCAGGATGTCAGGATGAACCAAATTGTCAGAAGAGATCAATGAGTGAAAAGAAGAAGATCGTACGTCGCAGGTATGTTTTAGCTGAGTAGCTTCTTGTTAATTGCAATTGGTTTCGGATAGAAGTATTTTAGTTACTTGTTCATGGGTGCAGGTCACTGTCCGTCGTGACGAGCAATGACAACCGTCGATTACCGTACTAGCAATAAATGAAAATACACTGTAAAGAGCATGCCACTTTGAAAGGCTCGAAAAACGACGGAAAGTTGTTATAAGATAATGTTTTCCCCATCTCACATAATATTTCACAGAGACCAGCATTTTCTAACTTTTTGGAAAAATTTCGTGCTTTTTTCAATCAAAAGAATTTGAATTTCAGAATTGAATCGTTAGAAAATTACATAGTTTAATTTTGAGAATCTCTGCTTTTAATTTATTCATTCGTAATCTTTATAATGCGCTCATCTTCAATAATCTCCTCATACAAGATGATAGATTGAGAACAATTTCTGATATTTGAACGCTTTAATCGGAGAAAAGAGGAAGTTTTAAAACAATCTCTGGCCACCTTCTAGTGTCGAAAACATAGTAAAAATTTTTATTGATTTTTCAATAGGTCTATCGCCAAGGTAGGCGAAAAATTTCCATTTTCAACTTGACGAAACCGATTGAGGCTGAGTTATAACTGAAGAAACATTCTATTTATGTAGAGAAGTTTAGATTTTATACTTTCACTTTTAGCTCATTTCGAGTAAGGGAGAGGGTCGGCAGGTCATTTCGAGTAAGGGAGAGGGTCGGTAGGTCATTTCGAGTAAGGGAGAGGGTCGGTAGGTCATTTCGAGTAAGGGAGAGGGTCGGTAGGTCATCTCGAGTAAGGGAGAGGGTCGGTAGGTCATTTCGAGTAAGGGAGAGGGTCGGTAGGTCATTTCGAGTAAGGGAGAGGGTCGGTAGGTCATTTCGAGTAAGGGAGAGGGTCGGTAGGTCATTTCGAGTAAGGGAGAGGGTCGGTAGGTCATTTCGAGTAAGGGAGAGGGTCGGTAGGTCGGTCGCCCTAGAACATTTTTTTTGTCAGTCTACCTATGGTAGGAAAAATGCATTACAAGAGGGAGAAAGATGCGAGATATTGGCTAGCGAAAATCAGCGAGCAAAGAATAAGAGTCATGTGCTTGACCGGAGGGAATTTGTCACGTTCTATGGTAAACAAAATGGTATAATTCCCGGAGCCACGTAGATTAATTACTTAATTACTCATGCTCATGCCAACTGCAGCAGATTCTAGCGAATTCTCATGATAATCAGAGAATGGAAACACTTTTCTATTGCTTGAGACAGGATGAAATTCACATTGGCAATCTCTAGTAATCCTCACTAAGTATCGTCTAGGTAATCTGCGCAATATTTTTGTGCCTTAAGGTATCATTTCGAAAGTGTTGAGTACAATCGAAACTGATTCTTCCGACAAAAATTTCTAAGGTAACGCCTCAGCTAGTTCAGTCAGATAGACTATATTTTCCCCATCCGCCTAATTTTGAGATGCATGGAGGTCAAAATATCAATTTTGAGAAGTTAAAATTCAGTTATGGAAACGGCTCATTCTGAAGAAAGGCTGAGTGAATCTCATGAGAAAAGATGATATGTCAAACGATTATAAAGTGACAAAGTTGTCCACCTGGACTTTTGCCGCACCCTGTAGAACACGAGCTATCTTGAAGAGCAGCATCCACATGCCCTTCGGATTGGCTCAAAATAATCCAATCCTAGTTTCAGATCGTTTAGCGGAGCTGGTCGTTTTGCCGGCAATTATGACATTGGAAAGACCATCGGCCAGGGTCATTTCGCGGTGGTCAAGCACGCGAAGCACGTCTTCACCCAATTGGAGGTTTGTCTGTCTGAGATGGGCGTTAAAGGCATGTTTGTACGCGCCGAGCGAGTTGGAAAAGGGATGTGGAGAGGCAAAAAGAGTGGAATGAGAAGTAGAGGAAAAGTAAAGTAGAACGGGAAAAGGAGAGAATGTAGATCATTTTCGGCGCGAACATGTATGCGCCAACATAGCTGCTCCGGTAACTATTTAACCCCTGGTGAGATGACTGGGTTAGATCTCGTCCGGTGGACCAGCTTTTTTCTGTGTGTTAGTTCAACCATTTGTCATTTTAACCAGGCGTCACTTCCTTTAAACTATATAACTTAGCATTTGAAGAAAATGGATTATAATTTGGACTCCCATTCCGGACCATAGCTCACCAGGATTTGCTGGAAAGTTTATTTTCGGGTGGGCGACCGGGTGACCCAATAAGAAATTTTTTCGTTTTCACCGAATTGTTTATCCGGCCTCTGACACAATTTGTTGAACATGTCAAAAAGGCGGTCCTTATGCACACAAAGTCAACCTTTATGGGGCATTTTCTAAGCATCCCACAAATGCGAAGAGAGTTAGCTGGTTTTTAGCTACTAGAGCAGTGAAATAAATTTCTTTCTCGGAGATGAGGCGGGCGACCGGGAGAAATCTAGCAAGTTTGGAGAAATCTAGCAAGTTTGGAGAGCTATGTTCCGGACAGGGTGTTTCTTAGCACCCGTACAACATTTTTCGAGCGCATAGATTTTCAAAAATTTCGAGTTTAACTTTCAATTTTTCCAATGATCCCGTACGAAAAAACCGAGAAAAATGTTTTCCAAGCGCCTAGATTCCAATGTTTTTCGGGGTTTTTGGAGAGCGCATAGATTTTTGAACCCGTAGCGGGTCAGAGAACCACCCTGGTTTCGGACAAGGGGTTAAATAGTCATGTCAGACCTTCTGTCGGCGGGCCTCTGTTTTTTCAAATCATAAGGGGGACCCTCATGTGAAACAAAAAAAAAATTTTGCGCGGGCTTCTGTCTTTTTTATCGTAAGGGGGACCCTTATGTGAAAATTTTTTTTCGCGTTTGGCGGACGTCTGTACCTTTTTCTTGCACACTAAAAAACCCCTGTTCCGGAAAGAGTGTAGAGAAAAGTCGGTATTGCCATGGATACATTGAATATTTTCTGTTACACACACCATCAGTGACCCATTGGTTCAACCAGGATTTGTCTGTATCTCAGGCAGGGGTTAAATAGTTACCGGATTAGCTATGTTGGTGCTTACATGTTCGCGCGTCATAAATGATCTACTTTATCTTCGTTTTCCGTTCTCTTTTACATTTTCTCTTTTCACTCTTTTCGCATAGGCCGCTACTCGGGAATAAGTTTAAAAAAAAGTTATTCATGTCAAGAAAATACGAATCATAGCTCACCAAACTTGTGAAATTTCTCCCGGTCACCCGCCCTGTATCCCATAAAAAGTGTTTCGCAGGTGAAGAAATATAACTTATATGAAGGGCATATAAAAATTACCGGCCTAAAAAATCATTAAAGGAAAATTTGTTGGTGGGACGGGTAAGATTGGGTAAAACGGAGAAAAAATACATTTGTGGTTGACCCCCCCCCCCTTCCCTCCTTGTACAAGGATCGCCCGGTCGCCCGCCCGGAAAAGTTTTTTTTCAGCATATCTTGGTGAGCTATGATACCAATTTTTTTAAATAATTTTGTCTTCGTCTTTTTATTGACAGAGGAGCATTGAACTGATTCAAAGGCGTTGTGAAGTTTGACAAGTCGTTCCAATTTCCAAGTACATCACTTCTGAGAACCATATCAATGAAGTTTCGCTTCTGTTTCTGGAGTTCTAGGCCCACGTCTGGTTACATCAGGGGTTTAATAGTTACCGGACCAGCTATGTTGGCGCATACATGTTCGGAACAGAAATGTTCTACATTCTCCTCTCTGTCCGTTCTATTTTATTTTCTTCTACTACTATCTCCATTCTTTGCGTCTCCCCAACTATTTTTCCCGGTCTCTAAACGCATGGGTTACATAGAGAAAAAAACATGATTAGTTGAGCGGAGTATTCTAGTACACTCAACAATAAAACTTTTTTTGTTTTCCTTTTGTCTTAAACTGGCTGATTACTATTGCAGACTCTCCTCCTCAAAGGGGGATGGTTGTTTTTTAATTTAAAATTTTCAACAATCGCAATGGACGTTTGTTGAGCTCTGACTATACATATTAACCGTCTTCTTATTTTCATGAAAGTATCCATTCAAAAAGTTATCATCCGAACATTGTAATTTTGTCATGGAATTATTCGTTTTGAACAAAATTGTGTGTTGAAGGTGGCCGTGAAAGTAATCGACAAGAACAACTTAGACCCAGCTTCTGCAGAACACTTGATGAAAGAGGTTGGGCTATTTCGTTCTTCAAAAGCCCATTGTTTTATCGAAATAGTTTTTAAACTTGTGTTTTTTTAAAATTGAATTTCAATGTAGTCAACGTATAAAGTAACTTTTATTTATTTATTTATTGAAATACATTTTTTACAACGTTGATAAATTCAAAGTGAAAGTGAATAAGGCACGTTTATAGGAAATACAGCTAGTAAGCAGTCGTTAAATGAGGCAGGTCTATGGCATGTTTGTACGCCCCGAGCGAGTGGAAAAAGGAATTGGGAAAGGCAAAAAGAGTGAAAAGAGAAGTAGACAAAAAGTTTAACAGGACGGAAGGAGAAGATAATGTAGATCATTCTCGGCGCGACATGTATGCGCCAACAGAGCTGGTCCGGTAACCATTTAACCCCTGCTAGTAACCATTTAACCCCTGTTAGTAACAATTTAACCCCTGCTAGTAACCATTTAACCCCTGCTAGTAACCATTTAACCCCTGCTAGTAACCATTTAACCCCTGCTAGTAACCATTTAACCCCTGCTAGTAACCATTTAACCCCTGCTAGTAACCATTTAACCCCTGCTAGTAACCATTTAACCCCTGCTAGTAACCATTTAACCCCTGCTAGTAACCATTTAACCCCTGCTAGTAACCATTTAACCCCTGCTTGTAACCATTTAACCCCTGCTAGTAACCATTTAACCCCTGCTAGTAAGTGTTAGAAAACATTTAAAACTTGGAATTGATTCCACCATATTTCTTAAAATAAAGCATAGATTTTATCCGGTAACATGTAAATCCAAACTTCTTCGTTTCACCCTGAGAACTTGGCAGAAACAAGAAATGAGCGAAGTCTCTACACTTCCCATTTCGTTTCTTCTGAAAAGAAAGAAGTGAAACTTCTGCAGCAAAGTCTTCTGAAAAGAAGTGAAACTTTTTTTAAAAAGTTTTTCTGATTTTGTTATCCGTCGATTTCTCAATTTTTTACTCAAATTCTTCTGTATCTCTTTTTCTGTCTGCCATCTTACTCTTTATGTCTCTGTCTCTATCTCTCTCTCTGTCTCTATCTCTCTCTCTGTCTCTCTCTCTCTCTCGTTTGTCTATTTTTGGCCTACTTCTCTTCTTATTTCTCTTTTTTTTATTCCGAGAAAATCTTTCAGAGAAGAGAGTAAAAGTCGCAGCTCAAACTCTCTTCTCAGCGCGCTCTGTTATTTTCTGTGAAACCTAGTATTTTTCTCTCAAAAGAACTATAATTAAGTCTCTATCTCATATTATCTCACCTTGATGAACTTTCCATCCTCTCTTTTTCTTCTGCTTGGACTTCTTATCTTTCTTACTCTCTTTTCTTCATCTTCCTCATTCTCCCTCTTTTTATGTCTTAATCATTAGTTTTTTTTTTACTTTGCTCCACCGATCTTTTTTACTCACATGGGACTTCAGAAAACTCCCGAATGGCAACGAAATTGTTAGGCTTCTGTTTGAAATCGAAAAGTAAAGTCCACGTCTAAGCGAAATGTGCTTTTAGGCATAGTTGGAAAATAACACCGAAGCATCAGAAAATATAACTTAGACTAACATTTATAGGTATTGAGGTTACATATAGACGATAGTTTGCATGAGAAACAAGTAAAATATATTTTGCTTGAACTCTGTCAAACAAGTTGAAATTGAGCCGTGAATGCAGCAACGGGGGGGGGGTGATATAAAGTGGTGAGAAGGGGAACAGAAGAGAAAAGAGGCGAAATAGCAGAGAATAAGAAGCGCGCGTGCAAGTGAAGCGGGCAAAAGATTAAGTAGGGCCTGAATCTATTGGAAGCAGGGCCTGAATCTATTGGAAGCAGGGCCTGAATCTATTGGAAGCAGGGCCTGAATCTATTGGAAGCAGGGCCTGAAACTATTGGAAGCAGGGCCTGAATCTATGGGAAGCAGGGCCTGAATCTATTTGAAGCAGGGCCTGAATATATTGGAAGCAGGGCTGAATCTATTGGAAGCATTGTCTGAATCTATTGGAAGCAGGGCCTAAATCTATTGGAAGCAGGGCCTGAATCTATTGGAAGCAGGGCCTGAATCTATTGGAAGCTGGGCCTGAATCTATTGGAAGCTGGGCCTGAATCTATTGGAAGCAGGGCCTGAATCTATTGGAAGCAGGGCCTGAATCTATTTGAAGCAGGGCCTGAATATATTGGAAGCAGGGCCTGAATCTATTGGAAGCATTGTCTGAATCTATTGGAAGCAGGGCCTAAATCTATTGGAAGCAGGGCCTGAATCTATTGGAAGCAGGGCCTGAATCTATTGGAAGCTGGGCCTGAATCTATTGGAAGCAGGGCCTGAATCTATTGGAAGCTGGGCCTGAATCTATTGGAAGCAGGGCCTGAATCTATTGGAAGCAGGGCCTGAATCTATTGGAAGCAGGGCCTGAATCTATTGGAAGCAGAGCCTGAATCTATTGGAAGCAGGGCCTGAATCTATTGGAAGCAGGGCCTGAATCTATTGGAAGCAGGGCCTGAATCTATTGGAAGCAGAGCCTGAATCTATTGGAAGCAGGGCCTGAATCTATTGGAAGCAGGGCCTGAATCTATTGGAAGCAGGGCCTGAATCTATTGGAAGCTGGGCCTGAATCTATTGGAAGCTGGGCCTGAATCTATTGGAAGCAGGGCCTGAATCTATTGGAAGCAGGGCCTGAATCTATTGGAAGCAGAGCCTGAATCTATTGGAAGCAGGGCCTGAATCTATTGGAAGCAGGGCCTGAATCTATTGGAAGCAGGGCCTGAATCTATTGGAAGCTGGGCCTGAATCTATTGGAAGCTGGGCCTGAATCTATTGGGAGCAGGGCCTGAATCTATTGGAAGCTGGGCCTGAATCTATTAGAAGCAGGGCCTGAATCTATTGGAAGCAGAGCCTGAATCTATTGGAAGCAGGGGGCCTGAGAACATGTTCAATTCAATTCTTTCATTACGTATGAAATCAAGTGCGTTCTGCGAAAAAATGTTCTAAAAGCGTCTTGATGACTTGGAATGATTAGTTTATTCCTGATAGAAAATAATGTGATGTCCCCATACGTTACCAAGGGGTACAAAAGAACCCCGGTCCCCACCGAGAGATGAAATTTTTTTAGCATTTTGCAACGGAGCCGTTGGGATTATTGTGTTTGTGGTGTTTGATAAAGTATGTAGCAGTCCATTACATTCAAGTTAAAGAAAATACGTTCGAAAACACAAGAATGAAATCGCTTCCAATAATGCTCCGCTGCAAACTGCAACAATTTTTTCATTATTTACCTTGAAATTAAATCTATGGAAGTACAAAAAGGAATCGAATTTATACCCAGAACCCGAATAAAACTTTATTACAGCTCGGCCCTCCGCCCGTGAATTTTTTTGTGACAATTTTTGGTGACCTATGGATGTGACCCTTATCCGATAGGCTGGGCGATCATTCAAAACGTCTAGACCAATGGTTAGATCGTTGAGAATTGCCATCTCGAAAAAGGAACTCCGTTTTGACCTAAATCTGGAATCTTCACATTTTAAGTGCAGAGAATCCCACTAGATAATTTTTCTATTATGGAACCGGAGAGTTTTGAAAAGTTTTTTTTTTAAAAAGAAGAGAGTTTGTAACCGGAGTCTGACCTTTGAAAACTTGGTATTTCTTTCTTCTATGTGTTGTTTGCTCGCATTTCGAAATCCGCCGTGGATACTCTATTTTATGTGTGGTAGACATTAAATTTTCTCAGAGGTGAAATATATGCGTTTTGCATAAAAAGGTGAAATATATGCGTTTTGCATAAAAAGGTGAAATATATGCGTTTTGCATAAAAAGGTGAAATCTATGCGTTTTGCATAAAAAGGTGAAATCTATGCGTTTTGCATAAAAAAGTTTAGTTGTGAGTTCTCCTTTTGTCAGGCATTCTCTCAATTCCATTCCACGATTTCGGTCCATTCTCAGTTTGCAGACTGCTTTTTAGTGTGAAAGAAAAAGGGACAGAGGCCCGCTGGAAGCGGAAAATTTGTTTCACATAAGGGTCCCCTATTATGATTTGGAAACATAG
This sequence comes from Allodiplogaster pararmata, assembly GCA_964056735.1. Classification (NCBI taxonomy): domain Eukaryota; kingdom Metazoa; phylum Nematoda; class Chromadorea; order Rhabditida; family Diplogasteridae; genus Allodiplogaster; species Allodiplogaster pararmata. Next base: position 9,085,883 of record OZ057407.1, read on the forward strand.
AGGCGCGCCGAAGGCGGAAAATTTTTTTCACATAAGGGGCGGAAAATGTTTTTCTTTTTTTCTCACATAAGGGTCCTCTTATCTTTTTTTCACATAGGGGTCCCCCCTTATGATTTGGAAAACAGAGCCCCGCTGACAGAAGATCTGTCATGACTATTTAACCCCTGTTTGCAGTTATCTCTTCTTAGTATTTGTCCATATTATTTTTGCGATGTTAAGAAACAGCCTGACACGTGAATATTAACCCAACTAAAAAGAATGGTCATTGTGCCTTAGACATAACAAGAAATCGCATGGGACAATGTGTGCTCGGTAGGTGTGTTGGTAACGCTCTACAAGCTCCGGTTAGGTAACAGAGGTTCGGTTACGGTCGAGTGCCGTATTTACCCGTGCGGTGGATTTCTTTCGTTGAATAGAAACTATTTACCCAAAAAAGCGGTCTATGAACTCCTAATTACATTGAACAGGTTCGATGTATGAAGCTAGTGCAGCACCCAAATATAGTGCGGCTATATGAAGTGATTGACACGAACACGAAGCTCTTTCTTATTCTGGAGTTGGGGGACTACGATATGCACGACTTCATCTCAAGGCATGACAAGGTACGGCTTCGGACCGAGCAGAAGTAGATCATACAATGTACTATTTGGGAAAAATTCTGAGCTAACGAAAATCGTACAAATGAAATGTTGGCAAGATGAGATTTTGAATGTGAATTGATCGTGATTTCTGATTTGTAGGATTTTAGTTTTCTTATTTAATAAAATATGTAGTATTGTGTTCATTTAGGGCATTAGTTGAGTTACCAACAGACGATGCAAAATGTATTTAAATAAATAAATAAACTTATGTTTTGTGTCATGTCTTGAATTTTACTTCAACAGCGCAAATACTAACGCAACATAATACACAAAAAAATTGAAAAAAGTACTTTTAAGATATTTCTGTTTCAAGGTTCATATAGTTGTTACCTCAGCAAATTGTCAGCTACTCAGTTCAAAAGCAGTAAAGTGTGGTTGAGATGAAGTTCAAGTGAAGTATTGCTCGGACAAAAACTAGTCTACTCGGACAAAACTAGTCTAGTCGGAGTAGAACTCAGGACCTTTTTAATACTCTTACCGTTAGTGAAGGGAACGGGCTGCCCCGAGCCCCTGGCGGCTTACCTGTGTCGGGTTACTGATGGGAAGTGTTAAGGGCTGCCCCGAGCCCCTGGCGCAGCAATATTTCTTCCAAATAATAACAGCCATCAACTATTGCCATAAACTCCACGTCGTACACAGGGACTTAAAGGTTCTTTCTTTTCTGATAAATTATGTTTTGATGTTCAAGAAGTTCAAGATTTTGACTGCTCATTATTTTGTTTCAGAATGATATTTTACTTTATTTATATCTTCATCGCCAAAGGATAACTTGTTCAATGTTATCACTAACATGGTGGACATAGAGGGTTTCGAGGAAACTTGGGAAGAGGAAACTTGGGAAGATATCATTCTGAAACAAAATAAATGAGCAGTCAAAATCTTGAAGCTTATTCCTCTTCCCAAGTTTCCTCGAAACCCTCTATGTCCACCATGTTAGTGATAACATTGAACAAGTTATCCTTTGGCGATCTTCTTCTTCTTCTTCCTAGCGTTTATCCCGCCGCCGGGCAGGGTCCGCTTTGTAGACTGCACCACGCCAGAAGAAGAAGAAGAAGAAGATCGCCAAAGGATAACTTGTTCAATGTTATCACTAACATGGTGGACATGGAGGGTTTCGAGGAAACTTGGGAAGAGGAATAAGCAACTGTGGCGTTGCGCTGAAGAGTCCAAATACGACCGTTCCCCTTTTCAACCTCATATTTCCAAAGAGTCCTCTGATTCGGAGTTGAAGTAGAATAACAGTAGCTTTGTTAGTAGTCGAAATTAGACGAGTCAATATGAAAAGTCGTGGACGCGCGACCGACATTTTTGCTTGAATGACATTCTTGCTTGAATGAACTCAGAGGCGTGACCGATCCTGTTCTCTAATGATCAGAATGACTACACGTGTTTGATAGGTCATAACAAGGTTTTAATAGATTTGGCCGACCATTTGTCGACTTCTGGTAGAACTCGGTTTCACAGTTACATAGGAAGAGGAAGAAGTCGTGTTTCTGGAAATTCGGAAGTTTTCTGCTCGATAAAATTGAGAGGCTAATCAAATGGTTCGATTATCTTGATGAAAAAAGTTAGGAGAATATGTCGAAACAGTTGGGTTCTTCCGAGCATCAAAATAGTTTTTTGAGCCCGAGAATGTGGTTTTCTTCGAGAAGCTGGGAATGGTAAAGTTGACGGATTTCGGGTTCTCCAATATCTTCGAACCAGGAGAACATCTGAGGGTTGGTTAAAAGAAGCCTTTTATCAATAGTTATAGAGTACCAAAACAGCTGGAAATATGAAGATAAGGGTCAGAAAAAAGAATCAAATATTTGCTTATTGGTAGGTGTTCTTATGTGTTCATTTATATACACCAAATGGCCACCTGTGAGTTCCAAAAAGAATTTTTTTACAAAAAGCCCCGTTTTTCTAAATATTCATCATAAGAGTGAAATGAGAATGACCGTATTTGAAGCGATTTTCTTTTGAAAATGGCGACCGAGCTATTTAAATCTCGAAACTTAAGAAGTTTATATCTGTTAGAAAACTCTAATGTTCAGACAGCCTGTGGGAGTCTCGCCTATTCCGCGCCAGAGATTCTCCTCGGAGATGCATATGATGCGCCCGCCGTGGGTGAGTCGACTGCCAATTCTTAATTACATTCATACATTCATAGGATGTTTATAGATAATTGACACGTTAAAACGCTCTATTTCAAGACAAGAGAACATCTAGCTTACAAAACTCGATACAAGCGTTTTCAGACTTTGATAGATATTTGGAGGAAAACGTAGAAATGATTGAAAATATTCAGTTACCTACTTTATTTTTCAAACTTTTCATAATTTACCACACCTAGTCGTTTAGAGAGAAAGCGAGAGCATTTGGTAGATCATTTGGATTTGTGGAAAATCTAAAAGCGAATGCTCATTCGATTGTTCTGTTAGGATAAATTGAACAGAGCGAATCTTCTCACTCTTGATTTCCTTCCTAATGGAGCGTTAGAATTCAACTTTTCACTTTGCAAAGTAATCTCTGCAAAGTGATCCCGTTAAACGCTTAACGGGATGCGGCCTAGAGCGTTTAACGGGATCACTTTGTAGAGATTACTTTGCAAAGTGAAAAGTTGAATTCTAACGCTCCATTAAATTACCAATCTTTATCATTTTTTCAAATCTCGCTCGCTTTTTTATTATTCGTAACCCCCGCTTCGAATGATTTTTTCTGGATATTTACGGCCTTTAGCAAGGCGGTACCAACGCACTCACACACCCACACACCCCACGCGTCGGCAGGCACACCCACGCGTCAGCGGAACCTAAAACACGGCCTCAACTTAAAAACGGCCTAGCTTATTTTTTTCTCTTTTTTTTTTTCTTACTTGTTCTGTTTTCTTTCTCTTTAAATTATCTTTATAAATTTTGGGGAAAGGAAAGGGGGGAGGGGGAGGGGGGTTTACCTAAGCAGGGAAGGGAGGGGGGCCCTAAAGGGGGAAGGGGGAGGAAGAGGGCCCTACCTAAGCAAAGGGGGGGGGTTAAGCCCTAGGGGGGAGGGGGAGGGGGAAGGGGGGGCCCTAAAGGGGGGAAGGGGGGGCCTTAAGGAGAAAGGGGGGAAGGGAGTTTTAATGAATAAAATCTCTTTCTGAGAAAAAATCTTTGGACGGCTGAAGTAGATTAAAGCCAACTTTTTACAAAGAAAGTAAGAGAACAAGTAAGAAAAAAGAAAGAGAAAAAAAGAGAAAGAAAAAGAATACTAATTAATTGAGCTAGGCCGTTTTTTAAGTTGAGGCCGTGTTTTTAGGTTCCGCTGACGCATGGGTGTGCCTGCCGACGCGTGGGTGTGTGAGTGCGTTGGTACCGCCTTGCTAAAGGCCGATATTTACAGGGAAAAACTATGTTCTTAATATTATGCAATAAAAGTTCTGTTACAGAACTAAGAGAATTCTAAAGCTCGGTCGTCGATTTGAAAGCATTCATTACTTAATAATGAAGGCTGGTTATCATTGTTTTTAGGTGGTTTTATATGTATTTGTTATAAGTAATCATAATCTTCCTCCTGCTTGTTCCCGCCTCACGGCAGGGTACGCGCTCCCTGCAGGACAGACCTATCCTGGTAGGACCAGTGGCTTCCTGCTAGATCACTGCTAGTGTGAATAGCAGTAGTGGAGAATTTCAGATTCGTGCATCAGCACTTGAACCCCTTGGTTTGAGTGGATCTGTCCGGGTTGGGATTTGAACTCGAGACTCTTGGCACAATAGTCGAACACACTACCTTTATGCCTGAAGTTGTTATGAGTGACTTGCAGATATCTGGTCGCTAGGAGTGATTCTTTTTATGCTGGTCTGTGGGAGACTTCCCTTCCAGGTTGGATTCACATTACAACGATCGGTATTCAAAGAATTTCATTGTGTTGAAGAGAAAAAATGCATTAACTTGACGATTGACAAAGGAATCGATCGAAATTTCTTAACAAGCAGAAACCCACCAAAAACAACCTATTTCAGTAGTGTAAACCGGGCTGAGATATCAGATGAGCTCAGTTTGATTTTTCAAGCCGCTTTATAAGTTAATGAGCATTCAAATCACAGAACAGTGTTTGGTAAAAAATTTATTAAAAAAGTAATTGATTACATGGATTTTTTTATTTATGAATTGTATTAAATATTGGAAACAAACTTCAAAACCAATTCAGGAGGCGAACGATCCTGAAACTTTAACCAAGATACTCGACTGCAGATTCTCGATGCCCGAAACCCTGTCTAATCCATGTAAAAAGTTAGTTGGATTGTTATAGTTAGTGCATGGCTCTTTTTTTCTCCCCTTCTCAGTGATGTTGTTTATCAGAATTTGGACTCTTCGAAACTGGATAACAACAATATATTCATATTCGTGCCCTTTTTTCATACGCTCAGCGTTGTTTGAATAGGGAACACGAATAATATGTAGTTGCATGTAATTCTACCAATGGCGTTTCATCTCTGTTGAATGGACCAGAAAGCACAATTTTATTTAAGTTGACCTGTTGATTGAGCTTATCCGTGAGCAAAAAATGTTTAATTAGAAGGAATGATTTTTCAGTTTGATAGCTCGAATGCTGGTGAAAGAGCCGCAGAAGCGGAGCAGCCTGGAAGAGATCGCGAAGTCGGCCTGGGTTCTGGCGGGAGATCGAGGGCATGCCGAGGTGAGTCGAACTTGTGTTTCTCTAAGCCGCACTGCGAGTAAATTCTATGCGCTATCCAAAAAAGGTTATTAACACGAATTCTATGTTCGCATGCGTTATTTTTTGTTAACACATCCGATGTCTCTCCTTATTCTGCGGCTTCTTCATGATTAGTTCCTCTGATCTACACTTTTTTGGCGGGTGGTAAGAATCAGCCTGGTGGAAATCCACTCCTGTTAGTTGTTGTTGTTGCCGGATGTAGCCGACTTCGAAGAACGTCTGTGTTCTTCGTTTCTTGTTCTTCTTTTTTTTCTTATATCTTCAAGAACGCTGCGACCTCCAGCGGCTTGGTCCAGAGGTCGATTGGAGACAGCGCGGTCGGGTGGCATGGGCAGTTGAAGAGATGCGCAACGTCGTGAGGTCCGGAAGAGCAATCGGGACACACGTCGGGGATGGATTCGTCAATGCGGTGGAGGTATGAAATCTGCTGAATCCCGAGCGGAGCTGGCTGAGCGTGCATCTAGTCTTGCGGGGTAACTCCTTCTCTTCTTCCTGGATAAGGGGCGGAGGTCTGCCTCCCAGGATGTTGGCACCCTTCAGCGATTGGAGTTCGTTCGAGACCATCATCGAGTGTACGGTGTTTGCGACTGATTTCCCATTGTTCGGATCCCTTGACATCTGTTTCGCGGCTTCGACAGTCTTCTTGCAGCTCAACACGAGGTTGTTCTTCATTGCGCGAGGGGGCGCCGTGCAGTCGAGGAGGCCGTGGTGGATGTGTTCTGGGTCCAACGATCTCGCGAGGTACTGCGCGGTGAGCATGTTCAGATGGGATTTGGTGCGCATGACCTTTGATTCACGATGAATATGGTAAGTGTCGGCCATTTGATGATTCCCTGTCACGACGCGGAGTCCGGAATTCTGAGAACGTTGGATTTTGGCGTGAGCGGAGTCCGAGAGGAAGGTGGACCAGGCGGGTGCGGCGTAGTTGCAGATCGCTTGCGAGATGGCTTTGAACGTGAGGCGGAGGGTTTCTTTTTGGTTGCCCCAGGTGCTTCCGGCAAGGGCTTTCAGTACGTTATTGGGCTGCGACATCCGTCTCGCGATGTCTTTGGCATGATGGCTGAATGTGAACATCGAGTCGTACGTGGACGCCGAGTAGCTTGGCCTGGTTGACGGTGGGGACGGGTGATCCGCAGATTGATATGTCCAGAGTAGACTTGAATTCACGACTGAACGGGGTGAAAAGCATGAGCTGGCTCTTGGTCGGGGAAATGATGAGTGACCGTTCTTTTAGGAAGGTTTCAATTCTCGTGATGGCCCTGCGTAGATTTTCGGAGGCGACGTTGATGTTGGGATCTGACGCCCAGATCGTGATGTCATCAGCATACGAGATGACGTTCGTGTCGGCATCGTCTGTGGGAAGATCGCGGAGGTAAAGGTTGAAAAGCGTGGGCGAGAGGGCGCTGCCTTGTGGGACTCCGTTTCTGAAGAGTCTGGAACTTGATACCGAGTCGCGGAAGCTTGTGCGTCCTGTTCTTCCTCTAAGGTAAGAGGCGAGCCATTTTTTAATGTAGTTCGGCGCGGTTGTTCTCTCAAGGAGGTCGATGAGCTTGACGATGTCGATACTTTCGAATGCCTTGGACATATCAATTGCCATGAGGACCGTTCGACTAGCGGGACGTTTCTGGTTAAAACCGTCTGCGATGCTCTTCGAGAAAGTTACGAGGGCCGAGGTTGTAGAGCGTCTTGCCGTGAAGCCATGTTGGTCGTCTGCCGGGGGAATGTGCCTCTGTAGGGAGCCAAGTATTAGCCGTTCATGATGGCTGAATGTGAACATCGAGTCGTACGTGACGCCGAGTAGCTTGGCCTGGTTGACGGTGGGGACGGGTGATCCGCAGATTGATATGTCCAGAGTAGACTTGAATTCACGACTGAACGGGGTGAAAAGCATGAGCTGGCTCTTGGTCGGGGAAATGATGAGTGACCGTTCTTTGAGGAAGGTTTCAATTCTCGTGATGTCCTTCGATCACTTTGGCGACGGGCGAGAGTAGAGATATAGGACGGTAGCTGGAGCCTTCGGATGCTGGTTTGCCTGCTTTCAGGAGGGGTAGTATGATCGACGATTTCCATATCATGGGGATCCTGCCTGTGCGTAGGGAGCTGTTGACCAGGGAAGTCAGGGCGCTGATTCCTTTCGGACCTAAATGATGGAGAATTATAGGAGCGATGCCATCTGGACCAAGCGCGGTGGACTTCTTCGTGGATCTGATGGCGGCTGCTACGTCTGTGGTAGTGAAGTCCTCGAAGTCATCTGCGGACAGGCGGTGTATTTTTCCACATAGTCTTCCTGTTTTCCTTTGAGGTTGTATACTGGACTGGACAAGTGTAGGCTTTGTTGAAGCGGTTCGCGATATCGGAGGCGGTCGTGATCGTCTCATTTCTGAAGGTTATGGCGCAGTTCGGCGGTGGTCTTCCTTTGTTGTTGAGGATCTTGATGGCCTTCCAGAGCTTGTTGACATCTTTCTTTGGATCGAAGGACTCCATCAGTGCGCGCCAGATGTCCCGTTTGTTTTTGTCGGTAGCTCTCCTTATGTTCGTGTTGAGATCGTTCAAAAGGTCGCTTGTCGGATTCGATTCTCTGAGTGTGTCGCGTCACTCCTGTTAGTAGTGAAGTCGAGTTTTGATGACCTATGATTGAAGCTTCAGTATAGTTCGTCAAAGGAGGGCGATGGTGGGCATGCCAACGGACTGGCCTGGGTATGCCACCGGATAAAACATCAGCCGATACTCACCTATACTTTGTAATGGCAAGTCGAGGCCCCAGTAGAATAACGAGTTCTTGTTTTAAAAACATTTTCAAGCAGAGACGAGTAGTTTGGAAGAGCTGTTCGTATGTTTTTTTTATTAGTTATGTTTGCTCTTACAAAAAACATAATTTTGTATTTAATGGATTTCAAGAAAAGTATAACAAAAATGTGGAAAGAATATCGTGTGCGTACGCTTCCACTCAAGTGATTTCAGAATGCATCCTGATAGAACACAGAAGCCCGCCGATTGCGAAATTCACGTCTGGAAAGAGACATTTCAAGTGGCAACAAAACACAATTTAGTCGATAAAGCTGGAGTTTAATGTAAGATTCTGTCTGTCCTTGAGGTAGAAACAAAGACGCACAAAAGTTCAGAAAACAGGGCTTCCAACACACGGAAAAACTCAGCCATTCAACCCTTGTTCCAATTTCCTTCCAGGTGCTTCCACTCGTGGTGCGAACGCATCTCCCAGACTCCGCCCACATGACCATCATAGAGCAGATGGTGAGCGGGGGAATCGGAACAGAGGACCAAATCATCGCGTTAGTCCAGGATTTTTCTTTTCTCTCAATCTCTCTCTCTCTCCTCTATCAACTCAATAACTCTTTCTTATTCAATATATTTTTGTATCTTCCTCAATATCTATCTGTCTCTCAATACTTCTTTGTTTCTGTCTTTCATTTTTCTCTTTTTTCTGACTTTTTTTGGTAAATTGTCTTTGTCTCTCTGTTTCCCCCTCTCTCCTTTTTTTCTGTTGTTGTTGTTGTTTGCCCAAAGGTCCTGTCGAGGGGAGTCCTCTGGGATAGGTTGGTGAGGACCCTTCTGATTCCGGAGAATTTTTCTCCGTCTACACTCGCACCGCAGTCGGCGATCGTCTTCGCGAGACTTATTCGTTTACCGGAGAAGGTCAAGAGGCAATTTTACTGTCGCCTCGACTCGCCATCTCCTTTTTTCTCACCACTAAACTCGGAAAGTGCAGGGCTCTCGAAAACGACGACTACAACTACCTGACAGCGACGTACTTCCTGCTTGCGGAGCGGGTTCTAGAGTCCTACAGGGAGCAGAGAGCTCGAGAAATAGCAGCAAGAGGGGCACAAGTGGAGGTCCCCGATGAGCAACCTCTGATGGACGACAGGTGAGGTCCACCAATAGGGGTTATTCTTCCTATTATAGTATCCCCTTTACTTCTAGTATGTCTAACATTGTGTTAAGGTTAAAGGTTCGTTATAGTATAGTTTATTCAATGATTGGCCTGAATTACTAAGTTTTTTTGAATACTTGAATTGTCTTCTCTTTTCGGGTCAGTCTCTCGAAATAAGTTGTGTTGTTGTTTGCCCGTTGAAGGTCTCCTTGGGGTAGACGAGGTCTTCTTGGTTATGGCTCAGAAAACAATATCTTTACTGACATCATTTATTCAATCACATTCATTTCTCTTTCTCTCTCGGGGTTTTAATTTTTTTCGAAATCAAGTAGCAAAATTAGTTTCTCTTTTCTCTAATTAAGTTTTTTTTCAGCTGTTAAAAAATTATTTTGGGTTTATTTCTCTATAATTTTTTGATTCAATTTTCCCTCTTGTAGTAATCTTTATCAATATTTGATTGTTTGAAATTTTTAGGAACTATGTTTTCACGCTTTCTCTCTATCATTTCCCCTAATTATTGCAGATTCTTTTCTGCCATATGTACTGGTCAAAATTTTATTGGAAAAACGACCACTCATTCGAGCGGAGATCTAAAATTCATGAGAAAATAGATAAAAGTTGAGGGCAGAGGATGTAGAGAGATTGTACACAAGAAGAGGTCAACATTGTTAAGACTCATTCGTTTCTCATTATTTTGAAGCTTTCTGCTAAAAAAGTGGTAGTTTTTGAACAATTTCTAGAGATTGAAGGATACCTATGCCCGTGTAATAGCGTTTGTCTGCGCGATATTAGTTTTTATGAGATTTGCAAGGATCCCACTTGCTAAATTTATTCAAACCGATCCAGCATCCTTCGCTTCATAGGCCATGCTCCTTCTACTTAGCTAAGAATGCAAGCGATGCCCAGCTGATTGAAGGCAATTTTGACAATGACAAGCAAGTACTAGGTAATAGAAGCAAGTGTGCTACAACGATGTCCGCCTACTCGCGGTGCAGTACGTCAGTCTCAGGACTGCAAAGGACATCACCAATCTTCTCCGGAAGCAGACCAGCTCCGAAGACACGAAGACACGCTCCCTCCGGAGCACACAATTCTTCCGTTGGTCTGTCTCAATCTCTACTTCTACAAGCCGGAGACATCGAACGCAACCCAGGACCTCCCACCACCTGGCTCTGCTCTACTTGCCGAAAGACAGCGAACACGAACTGCATCCAGTGCTCTCTCTGCTCCGAATGGACACACATCAAAGCGAAGTGCAGCGGTATTCCATCGCTCAAGGACTACGTCCCTGCAACCTACCGATGCCCTCCATGTCAGACCCGCCAAGACACACCCTCGCCATCTGCAGACGCAGCTCTCGCTCCAATCGCTCGAAACAGACGCAAAGGCAACAAGAACCTGAGACTGCTACAATACAATTGTAATGGGATAAATGGCAAGACAACAGAGATCCTCGACCTCCTAACTCGCCTGAAGATCGACATATTCCTAATACAAGAAACGAAGCTGACGGATCGCGCTAAAACTCCTTCATTCCCCGGATACTCCATTGCTAGAAAAGACCGCGGAACCGACACAGGTGGCGGCCTACTCACAGGCATCACCCATTCTTTAATCTACTCCGTCGTCCCGTCTACCACAGATCCTCACCTGGAATCACTGACTGTTCGCATCTCGGACAACAACGGCCTCTCTCTGGACATCACTAATGTCTACATTCCTCCGATGACCTCCTGCAACACAGGCTACCTACCGGATCTATCCCCCCTTCTACGCAACCGCGAGAATTCCATCATACTAGGCGACCTTGACGCCCACGACTCCAGCTGGTACTCTCACTCGACAGACAACAGAGGAAACGTCATCTCCAGTTCTATTGACGACTCGGAACACGCCACTCTCAACCGCGACATGCCCACACGAGTTCCCTCAAACGGTCGCCCTTCCTCGCCAGACATTTCCATCTGCTCTCAGGATCTCCTTCAAAAAGCGTCATGGAAAACTATCACTGAAGGCAGCTCCGATCATCTTCCGATAATCATCGAACTAGAAGGCAGCAATTTCAACCACACTCACAGAGACGCAACCTTCACAAATTACCGGAAAGCGGACTGGGAAGCGTTCCAGCAACACGTCGAAGAAAGCCTGTCCAAAAATCCTCTTCCCAATCTACCAGCCGTTCAAGCAGAACCTCTCTTCCGAAGAATACTCGTATCAGCTGCAGCAAAAACAATCCCACGCGGCCGGATCAAGAAGAGAGAAGTCGCCCTAACGACAGAGATACGAGAATGGATGCATCATCGCGACACACTCAGAGAATCGAATCCGACAAGCGACCTTTTGAACGATCTCAACACGAACATAAGGAGAGCTACCGACAAAAACAAACGGGATATCTGGCGCGCACTGATGGAGTCCTTCGATCCAAAGAAAGATGTCAACAAGCTCTGGAAGACCATCAAAATCCTCAACAACAAAGGAAGACCACCGCCGAACTGCGCCATATCCTTCAGAAATGAGACGATCACGACCGCCTCCGATATCGCGAACCGCTTCAACAAAGCCTACACTTGTCCAGTCCAGTATACAACTTCAAAGGAAAACAGGAAGACTATGAGGAAAATACACCGCCTGTCCGCAGATGACTTCGAGGACTTCACTACCACAGACGTAGCAGCCGCCATCAGATCCACGAAGAAGTCCACCGCGCTTGGTCCAGATGGCATCGCTCCTATAATTCTCCATCATTTAGGTCCGAAAGGAATCAGCGCCCTGACTTCCCTGATCAACAGCTCCCTACGCACAGGCAGGATCCCCATGATATGGAAATCGTCGATCATACTACCCCTCCTGAAAGCAGGCAAACCAGCATCCGAAGGCTCCAGCTACCGTCCGATATCTCTACTCTCGCCCGTCGCCAAAGTGATTGAACGGCTATTACTCGGCTCCCTACAGAGGCACATTCCCCCGGCAGACCACCAACATGGCTTCACGGCAAGACGCTCTACAACCTCGGCCCTCGTAACTCTCTCGAAGAGCATCGCAGACGGTTTTAACCAGAAACGTCCCGCTAGTCGAACGGTCCTCATGGCAATTGATATGTCTAAGGCATTCGAAAGTATCGACATCGTCAAGCTCATCGACCTCATTGAGACAACAACCGCGCCGAACTACATTAAAAAATGGCTCGCCTCTTACCTTAGAGGAAGAACAGGACGCACAAGCTTCCGCGACTCGGTATCAAGTTCCAGACTCTTCAGAAACGGAGTCCCACAAGGCAGCGCCCTCTCGCCCACGCTTTTCAACCTTTACCTCCGCGATCTTCCCACAGACGATGCCCACACGAACGTCATCTCGTATGCTGATGACATCACGATCTGGGCGTCAGATCCCGACATCAACGTCGCCTCCGAAAATCTACGCAGGGCCATCACGAAAATTGAAACCTTCCTCAAAGAACGGTCACTCATCATTTCCCCGACCAAGAGCCAGCTCATGCTTTTCACCCCGTTCAGTCGTGAATTCAAGTCTACTCTGGACATATCAATCTGCGGATCACCCGTCCCCACCGTCAACCAGGCCAAGCTACTCGGCGTCACGTACGACTCGATGTTCACATTCAGCCATCATGCCAAAGACATCGCGAGACGGATGTCGCAGCGCAATAACGTACTGAAAGCCTTAGCCGGAAGCACCTGGGGCAACCAAAAAGAAACCCTCCGCCTCACGTTCAAAGCCATCTCGCAAGCGATCTGCAACTACGCCGCACCCGCCTGGTCCACCTTCCTCTCGGACTCCGCTCACGCCAAAATCCAACGTTCTCAGAACTCCGGACTCCGCGTCGTGACAGGGAATCATCAAATGGCCGACACTGACCATATTCATCGCGAATCAAAGGTCATGCGCACCAAATCCCATCTGAACATGCTCGCCGCGCAGTACCTCGCGAGATCGTTGGACCCAGAACACATCCACCACGGCCTCCTCGACTGCCCGGCGCCCCCTCGCGCAATGAAGAACAACCTCGTGTTGAGCTGCAAGAAGACTGTCGAAGCCGCGAAACAGATGTCAAAGGATCCGAACAATGGGAAATCAGTCGCAAACACCGTACACTCGATGATGGTCTCGAACGAACTCCAATCGTTGAAGGGTGCCGTCATCCTGGGAGGCAGACCTCCGCCCCTTATCCAGGAAGAAGAGAAGGAGTTACCCCGCAAGACTAGATGCACGCTCAGCCAGCTCCGCTCGGGATTCAGCAGATTCATCAACAACTACCTCCACCGCATTGACGAATCCATCCCCGACGTGTGTCCCGATTGCTCTTCCGGACCTCACGACGTTGCGCATCTCTTCAACTGCCCATGCCACCCGACCGCGCTGTCTCCAATCGACCTCTGGACCAAGCCGCTGGATGTCGCAGCGTTCTTGAAGATATAAGAAAAAAAAAGAACAAGAAACGAAGTACACAGACGTTCTTCGAAGCCGGCTACATCCGGCAACAACAACAACAACAGAAGCAAGTGCCTGGTACTGAAAGTAAGCACTAATGGACATGGGCTTTACAATGCGTCCGAAAAAGACACAGAGGCTCCTTGGATTACGTAAATTTTCTCGAAAAGAGACCTGTGAATGGTAATGAAAGCTTGTTTGATTGATAGAAAATGGAATTTACAGTGTGGTTCTGCCCTCGGAATTCCAAAAAAGACCCGCAGAATTTCGGAACATAGGACTGACCAAAGACAATAGGACTTTACCATTTTACCTAAGGTATTGGGTACTCCAAGCAAAAACTAGGTGACAAAGGTGTTTGGAGAAAAATATATGTTGAGCGAGGGATTGGGTCACTCGAGGCCTTCGCCATCCCGTTGCCGATCTCGCTCGAACTCCTTCCGGGCCTCACTGCGTCGTCCCTGCACCATCCTCAAGGAGGAGTCAGAAGAAGAACTCAGCTCCTACTTGAAGAGCGCCTCGAGGCAATCGAGCAGGTATCAAACTACAAATGGTATTATCAATCGAACTACAAGAAGAATAATCCAACTACCATGCTCTATTACTATTTCAAGTTCCATGCTATATTCCGTTGTCTGTTCAGGATGCTTTTCTAACAGAGCATGAGCTGGCATACATATTTGATTGCTTATTCGAATCCTACCCAAATAAATACCCAATTGGAAATAGTTGAATATAAGACGATGCTGGGAATAATTTTCGCCAAAATGCTCAAAATGTTTATTTTGCCAAGATTTCGAGTATGCGAACTTGGGAGAAGGAGCCAAAAACTTTATTTTGCCAAGATTTCGAGTATGCGAACTTGGGAGAAGGAAATTCCGATATTAGTCTTTTTTTAGCTGCCAAAATAGGGACGAGGAATCGGCCACTATTTCGCAGTGCCAAATGATCTCTGTGGCCAAGTTTTGTTCCTGCCAAATCACGGACAATTTTGTTTTTCCTTTGTGACATGTTTTTGCACTGCCAAACTCGGCTCTTTTTTTGAACACTACTTGTCCGTTGAACACAGCTCCGCAACGACCACATATTAAGCACTTCTAGCGACGTACCCCAACCGAGTTTAGTAAATTCGGTTGAGGTACGTCGCTAGAAATGAATAATATGTGGTCGTTGTAGCTGCTGGTATTGCAACTCGGCCTTTTGGATGAGATCCAACCAAGCCTAGTATTGGCACTCCCCAAAGAGTTCCTGAGAGCGATCCTCCATCATCCCAGAAATGAGGCTAAGGAGTTGGATACAAAAAACAGGGGATACAAAAAAGCCCGATTTTGGCAGTGACAAACAAAAACCCGATTTTGGCAGTGACAAAACAAGGACAAACAAAAACCCGAATTTGGCAGTGAAAAAACAAGGACAAACAAAAACCGGATTCTGGCAGTGACAAAAGCGGTGACAAAACGAGTACAAAGTAGAAAGCTTGTTTTTTGACGGTTTTTCTTGGCAGGCCCGTCAAAACGCATGTTATTTGCTGCCATTTATCATGGCGCTTTTTTCCGTTTCTTGCCATGGAAAAGCTTGGTTTTTCAAGGGAAATCTGCCCGAGGAACAACATTTTGAGCATTTTGGCGAAAATTATTCCCAGCATCGTCTTATATGTAAACCGATTCAAGATAAACCGATTTTTCACGTAGTTCCACGAAATTGAGCTTACCTGGGTCGAGTTATCTTTTTCTATTCGAGAAAGTTATTCTTTTTCTATTCGAGAAAGTTATTCTTTTTCTATTCGAGAAAGTTATTCTTTTTCTATTCGAGAAAGTTATTCTTTTTCTATCCGAGAAAGTTATTCTTTTTCTATTCGAGAAAGTTATTCTTTTTCTATTCGAGAAAGTTATTCCAAGAAAGTCAAAAACTTTTTTGATTGCGTTCGCTACTTTTTTTTACTAACTCGCATACATATTGAATGAATCTCACAGCTGATGGAATGATTCCATTTATTAGAATAAAAATGAGTTGTAAGGTATTTTTATGGCTGACATGCTCTGAAAGATGTTTCTATGAGTATATTTTCTTAATTTTTCCCGCACTCTGCATATTTGCACCGCCTTGTGCTTTGTTGCTTGGAGTGAAACAGTCTTGGGATCTAACTCTATGATGAATGTTGTGAATATTGATTGCTTTTCTCATAATACCTTATCCAGAACAAAACCTACATGTTTTGTCCTTTCCGTTGCTTTCTCTCTCCCTCTGTCTCTTGCTCTCTCTCTCTCTTTCTCTTTCTCTTTTTTTCTCTCTCCCTACGCATTACTCTTGTCAGATTTTACCTATCACGAGAGAGCAGCTCCTCGGAGGCGGAGCCTCGTCACTTCAACTTGGAAATGTTTTCGCATCGCTCCAGTGCAGTAGGCACTTCGAGCATCTACGAGGACTTGTCGCCCATCGCAGAGCACGGCGGAAGAGATGAGGAGGCGGGGCCGGGTCGGTGCCCCCCTAAGAGAGAAGAAGAGCCTCTCACACGAGAACGAGAGCCCTTAGTGCATGCTCCCCGTTTCCGAGTAGTGGCTCGATCCAAGTCTGGCAGCAATCTTCTCCCATCTGAAACTGGAACTTTGGTTCGAAGGTTGGTCTCATGAAAAAGTTCGAGTAGGACAAGTGTATAAGACAAGATAAGCGCAGTTGAGTACCTACTTGGTCAGTTGAGTACCTACTTGGTCCTCGCGAGTACCGAAGAGTACCTACTTGGTCCTCGCGAGTATCGAAATGGTGTGCTTTATTGAGAACTAAGTCGGTACTCACAGCTCACTCTGGAAAAAGAATAAATTTGAATGAATAACAGATCATATATGTTTCCCTAAATGTACTTTGTTTGGTTTCTATGTTCGTTCAAATGTTACTTTCACACAAAAACTCGGCTTCCTTTTCTGCTCCATAATGTAGGCATACGGTAGTCCAAGATGATTACCGTGAGTCATCTTGCTGACTTTATCGAGCATGGGGCTCTTGTGGCATAGCTGTTCTGTATATTCCTTGATTTAGTACAAGTTTTTATGTCGCAATGATCCTTGCATGCCGAAATGAAGTGTGTAAGTGTATAGTGAAGTGGTTTATTGGTGCTTGTGCGATGAAAATTTTTTTCCTACTGAGTTAGTCCGCTATCCGGGTAACTGCGTTCAACCCATATTGTGGGTAGATACTGCTGTTGAACACACCAGCAGTGACCCGGGCAGCAGCGACCGCTTCTACCCGCGCTCACTCCGCCGCGAAGCGGTTTGACATAAGTATCTAATTCTTTTTAATTGAGTTGGATTAAACACAATTTTTATGAATTTTCACTGAAATCGCTTTTAAAGAAAATAATAAAAAGTTTTTGTTCTCCCCTGTAAAGGTTTCATGTGATTGAAGGTGTTCCATCCCATTTTTGCTAGTTGAATTCGGAATAAAAAAGTAGTTTGAGAGTGCACAAAACCATTTGTCTACTAAAGATGGATATTTAAATATTCAACTGATCGTTCATACATTTCTCACTGAAAACAACCTGTCTAGGTTTGAAACTTGAGATAGTTTGCCATCGGAGGTTTTCTGGTATGATTTTGAGAAACTATGAATCTATTTCCCAGCAATTACTTACGTTAAAACTTGAGTTAACACTTCGGTTTGATTCCCAGAGTAAAAGCTTGAAACATTAATGAGTTGATTGAGTAATATAACTCAGGGTGTTTCTTTCAACCGCAGAAAGAATGTGTTCATCAGAATGATCAAAAGAGAACCACAGGCCTTTTAGAGAGCGCGAGATTGTATGATATAAAAGGGAGGATGCAGACTAACAAAGCATTTGTATCACGAGCTGTCTTGAATAGCACGTAGATTCGCGAATAGATTTGACACGCACTGTGGGTTATTGAAACACTTGGATGTAGACTTTTTAAGTGATACAACTTTGAAAAAAGTTTATTTGAGTTTTAATACTATTACTTCTGAGACTTTGTCATTTCAAATGCCAAATAATTTTCATTTCGAGTGTCGTTATATAGCAATCGCAACCAAAGAAGTTTTGAGCCTATTTCTTCGTAAATAGAGTGTATTTGTTCAATAAGTATAGTTATTGATCGAATTGCTTGCAGAAACTCATCTCCCTCTGTCTCCATGTTTGGAGGGGTGGTGAGGGAAACGGGCTCGTCTCGAGGGCGAGTCAGCCCTCATGCCTTGCAAGAGCTGCTCGAGATGACAAGGTCTGTCGGACGAGGCTTTTACATAATTCACGAAAAAATACTTTTCCTCAGGATACACGCTCCCTTGAGATGATATACATACCTATCCTGTTACTATCAGTTGTTTTCTCCTAGCCTGAGTTATTTCTAGTGTTTATAGCAGCTGGGGAAAGAGTCAGATTGTTTCAAACATGACCAAGACTTCTTAACCCGCTTTGGATTTATTTAGTCATGTCCGGTCGCCTGTCGGCGGGCGGCTGTTTTAGACCTTCGGCGGGCGTCTGTCTTGTAACTCATAAGGGGGGACCCTTATGTGAAATTTTTTTCGTCTTATTAAAGCGAAATTTTTTCAAAAAGTTTTATCTCATAAAAACAAAACTTGAAAAAAAATTTCCAGATGTAAGGCAAGTGTCTGTATACAAAAAATTTCGCCTCCGGCGGGCGTCTGTAGGATTTTTGGATCAACTAAAAAAACCTGAACCCGCCTGGTTCTTATGAATATGTCCCGTAAGGGGTCGAACCTGGTATTCAGACACCCTAATGTTATGCCACAACCTAACATGTTTGACAAATGTGTAATTTCGATATGAGATGGTAGGCATATTGGAAAGTTTAATCTTCTCTAGAGTCTCGGTCATTCACAAAGTATAACAAGCGGCCTGGTTGAGTTTTCTCGTGAGAACATATTTCAGCTGACTGAGGTCCGCACAAAATTTTTTAACCCGTAGCAGCAAGTAGTACAGATGTTGAAAACTTCATTCGATACTTAATTTACCTACTTATCAGATTTATGAGATAATTTGCGTATCAAATTCATTCATTAATTTGTCTGCGTATTAGGTTGAACCGAAGAGCGGCTTCACCAGACTCCGTTCGCTCATCGCGCTCTCCATCTCCTCCAGGAACTAGCAGCGGCAGAGCATCTCCTGGTAGGTTATCTCTCATGGATTAATCGATGGTACCGTGTAATATCTTTTTTCGTCTTCATATAGCAGTTATTTTTCGACATGAAGTGTCTTATATCTACCAGGACAATAATAGGTTCGATAGTGCGTCCGAAAAGGACACAGAGGCCCGCCGAAAATTAAAGTTAGCCTGAACAGACACCCGCGGGTCGAAAGAACAGGTCATTTTGTCTAAAAAGTATGGGGTTTCAGATGAATTTCTGCTCTTGTAATTTGATCAGAAACCCGCAAAGTTGGGGCAAGAGGGCCGCAAACAGACGGTAGGACTTCTTTTTAACCCCTGACTGGGATGGCAAGAGGGCCGCAAACAGACGGTAGGACTTCTTTTTAACCCCTGACTAGGATGGCAAGAGGGCCGCAAACAGACGGTAGGACTTCTTTTTAACCCCTGACTGGGATGGCAAGAGGGCCGCAAACAGACGGTAGGACTTCTTTTTAACCCCTGACTAGGATGGCAAGAGGGCCGCAAACAGACGGTAGGACTTCTTTTTAACCCCTGACTGGGATGGCAAGAGGGCCGCAAACAGACGGTAGGACTTCTTTTTAACCCCTGACTGGGATGGCAAGAGGGCCGCAAACAGACGGTAGGACTTCTTTTTAACCCCTGACTAGGATGGCAAGAGGGCCGCAAACAGACGGTAGGACTTCTTTTTAACCCCTGACTGGGATGGCAAGAGGGCCGCAAACAGACGGTAGGACTTCTTTTTAACCCCTGACTAGGATGGCAAGAGGGCCGCAAACAGACGGTAGGACTTCTTTTTAACCCCTGACTGGGATGGCAAGAGGGCCGCAAACAGACGGTAGGACTTCTTTTTAACCCCTGACTGGGATGGCAAGAGGGCCGCAAACAGACGGTATGACTTCTTTTTAACCCCTGACTAGGATGGCAAGAGGTCCGCAAACAGACGGTAGGACTTCTTTTCAACCCCTGACTAGGATGGCAAGAGGGCCGCAAACAGACGGTAGGACTTCTTTTTAACCCCTGACTGGGATGGCAAGAGGGCCGCAAACAGACGGTAGGACTTCTTTTTAACCCCTGACTAGGATGGCAAGAGGTCCGCAAACAGACGGTAGGACTTCTTTTTAACCCCTGACTAGGATGGCAAGAGGGCCGCAAACAGACGGTAGGACTTCTTTTTAACCCCTGACTGGGATGGCAAGAGGGCCGCAAACAGACGGTAGGACTTCTTTTTAACCCCTGACTAGGATGGCAAGAGGTCCGCAAACAGACGGTAGGACTTCTTTTTAACCCCTGACTAGGATGGCAAGAGGGCCGCAAACAGACGGTAGGACTTCTTTTTAACCCCTGACTGGGATGGCACTCCTAGTAACTTCTATAATGATAAGATCCCGGTATCTTGTGGTATCACAATTTACCTGTAGTTTCTGTGGTTATAAGCTCCTTCTACCTTTTCGAACGTCGCGTTTTTTAAATAGAAGTGACCGGTATCTTTTGAAATTTGAGCTGCATATATTCCTGATTATAGGCTCCTGGTGTATTTAATGGTTAGCTTCAAGTTTTTTTTGTTGATTATGAGTTGTCGATGATCTCTGTCATGAATTAACTTGCATTTGACAAAATTTTAAAAATTAGCGTTCAACCGAGTAGGGCGTCTGAAATAATGACTCTCTTTCTTCTCTGTTCTTCGTTTCTCGTGTGCTTCTCATCCTTATAAGCACCTTGCTATAAGCACCTTGTTCGAATAAACGGTTGCTTTCAAGTTCCCAGACAATAACAGATGAGGTCTGATAGGTCTCTTTTATAACAATTTCATGATTTTCTTTTTTTCTTAGGCGATTTTAGTAAGTAATTTTAATTTTCAGTAATCTTGAAAGATGTATCCTGTTGAGCCTCAATGTTGATGCGTCTGAAAGCTCCTACAGTGGCAGTGGGCGGTTTGCGAAAGCTTTCATCATCGCCTCATTTACTAGGGATCTGTGAGGAAGGCGAAGAGGTAAACAGTTGACTGATTGATTGATTGATCAATCAATATTCATACTCTCTCCAACCAATTCAATGTTGGACTTTCATTTCAATGCTTCATCCCGTGCGTGAAAGATCCTGGAAGTAAAATACAACGAAGAAAGGAAATGGACTCTTTTTGTAGACAGCGAAACCTTGCAAGATCGCAAAACGTAGAACAAAATTGTGGATTTTATCGAACCGAACCCATAATTGAACCCTATACCTCTTTTTTCCAGCCAATCCTTTAATCCACTAAGCTAGCAAATTATAAAATTTTGCACTTTTTGAGGCAATTCGACATGTTTTAGTTGAGGTGTTCGC
Organism: Allodiplogaster pararmata; assembly: GCA_964056735.1. NCBI lineage: Eukaryota > Metazoa > Nematoda > Chromadorea > Rhabditida > Diplogasteridae > Allodiplogaster > Allodiplogaster pararmata. Next base: position 9,107,015 of record OZ057407.1, read on the forward strand.
AGTCAAAATGTCGATTTACAAAAAAAACATCATACACAGAAGTTTATATTAGGAGAGTCTAAGTGGGCAGATGGATGGACGTTCATCACACGAACATGGACCGATGGCGCGAACAAACCGGTTAGAACTACGAATATCGATTGATCAATTTCATCAGCGATACTTAATAGTAGTATGTTTGTCCACGGAATTCGTATGTATGGTCATGTCGTCATTTGAAATGTTGAGAGGTATGAGAAGGAAATGATCAACACTAACACCCGGAACTCATTACTCACAATTTGTCGCTCTTGACTGGTCTTCCTCTTTCTTTTTTCTATCTCTCTTTCTCTCCGTATCTGTTCACTATCGCTGGTGCGTTACTTCTTCCTCATAATACATGTGCAGCTCGGCGTCCACCGGCGGCGTCTATCGTAATCCGGCGCATGGAGTCCCTTCGTCCATCCTAGCTGCGGCGGCGCAGGTTGTCCTCGGTCGCATGGACAGTGGTGAGGGCGAGAAGGATGCCGTCTTCCTAGAGCGTCGCTCACCCAACACACTCTCACCGCACTCGGCCGCAGCGTTCTCTCACCCCTCGCGACCCACCGCACTAGCGACCCAGTCCAAAGGCCCCTTTACTAATACTACGGTAATCGATGAGAGCCTTGCGCGGGAAACGACCGCACCCCCCGTGGCGGAGAAGGCTCCAGCGCCGACGTACAGGTTGTTGCAGGAAGACAGTTTTGATTCTTCTCTGTAGAACTCCTCGTGAAATGCCCTCACTCTCTCACCGCATGATTTCCTAGAGGGAATGTCATAAGTACTTCACTTTTAATTACGTTTTGGATCAAAAAAGCCTATATTTTTTCTAAGTCAAACTCAATTCGGAGAGATTGTTTTCGAAAAAGGAAAGGCTACCAAGGGTGAAACCGAATGGCTCAATGTAATCATCGAGAGTGAAGTACTCAATCTAATTCCACAAACTCACTCCCCTTCCCCCTTCCCCCTTTTCCTTCCCTCATCAACAGAGAGTGTTGCGAAACATCGATGTCTATGAATTGCAGTGCAATAACCTTTCACTAAATGAGAAAGTTCGTTCTAATTAACGGTGAGTAAATCAAACTACAAATTTTAGGTATTTGTTTTTTGTGTGTTGAGAATGAGCGAGTTCCTTGTTCCAATTTTTCATTCAGTATAAACATATGAATAAGAAAATAGATACAACACAAAAAGTTTTTGAAAAACATGAATTGGGTGTGGGACTCAAATGAAACGATTTAATAATTATTATTGTGATTTTTCCCTAAATATTGGTTAAGAGGCGAAAAGGAACCTAAATCGTCGGGCTAAAAAGTATAACATCTTGTGTTTTCTGAAAACGAATCGAAGGAATTGCAGCTCGGTACGTATGATACGGCAACGACAGGCGGTCGTATCTCCGGATGTATGCAGAAGATACGACCAGCACCAAAGATTCGTCTCGCGTACGCGTAGATCTACGAGGTGAGACTGACGTGGGATCTGTATGAGATGTTGAATTTTCATTGCGCAGACTTATCTCTCAGGGTATAAAGAGCATGAACTCTGCCGTTTAACGCAAACAACGCCAAGAAAAGCCATGGTTAGGGTTTTGATAAGTTTATCGATCTCAGTACACATCGATTTTAGCAGTAAAATATAACCGCTATCGGATGTAACTCAGTTCTGAAATCGTTACCAACAATGTACACGTTATATGAAAGGCCATGCATGACATTAGTGTTCTGAGCTTTGTAAAAGTCGAAAAGTACCTCTCTTACGAGAGAATGGCCTCAATTAATGAGAAGCCAATTTGAGGTGAAGGGGGCAAGAAAAGAGAATGACCAATCATGGGTGTGGAGACATGATTGTTTTGGACAACCGATGTGATAGGCGGTCGTTTTTGAGTTTTTGACAAGTGTAGATAAGTTTCTGGCTATGCTGCCTGAAATGAAAGGCTTTGGGCCAGTTGTATACTCTAGCTTTGGGCCAGTTGCATACTGGTTAATCAAGTTGTTTTCAAGCTGTTCTTCTTCTGAGACGTCGGATGATGATGAGCGACGATTGACGATGCTTTCGACCCGTAACTGCAAGCGAGTCGATAGAAGCGCAGCGAGAAAGGATGATGATGATGATGGACAAGGTAAGGTGGGCTAAGGTTTAGAGGCGAGAGAGAAATATCGCCCCTTCTACCCTCTCCCGCCCTTCTTCCGGGCTGATTTACAAAGCCTAACAGAGGAGTGGTAAGAATATTGTTATGTGGTACCTCTCTCGATCTCCCCGTGCATTTATTAGCAGTGTATCAAAGATTAGTCATTGGCTCTTGTGGGTTATGTCCGTATCTCAGCTCTAAAGAACGTGTACCCTGCGGCGAGGCGTCGCAAAGTGATACGAATGATGTCTTGTTTTGAAAAATGTCTTCTCTATGAAGTGGTTTTTTTCGGTAAGCGAAAAACACTGCTTGACAGTTGTGTAGTGTATGCATAGCAATAGTTGAATTGAACAAAGTAGAGAGTCGAAGATTTAAGTCTTAGTTTTTAATATACGTAGTCTTTAGAAAAACCCTTCAGAAATTCTTTTTAAAATTTTCTTGAAAAGACAAACATTGTTATATTACCCAAGACGCGTAATTCCCGGTTTTTAGGACTCGGAAAACATTCAGGTTTTGAACTCCTGCTGTATGTATTTTAAGGTTTGTAGTACAGATAAAAAAAATAATCTGATGAGATTTATTCAAATAAAGAATGAAGTTTTGTCGGTGAAGATTAAATCATGAGAGCCTTCAGGTGGCATCGCAGGTCCATCAGGTTCCGCAGACCGAGAATCGCTGAGTGGTCGGAGTGGCGTAGGAGTCGGCGAAGGTGCGAGTGGCTCAGGGGAGAGGAGTGGAGGCAGGGGCACCGCTGGGGAGGGCAACAAAGCAGGCGAAGCCAGGTTCACATCTTTCTTGGCTAATAAAAATTTTCCTCGCATGTTTCCGCCTCGCGGCAGGGTACGCGCTCCCCTGAGATGCAGGACAGACCTATCCTGGTAGAACCAGTGGCTGCCCGCTATATCACTGCTAGTGTGAATAGCAGCAGTGACGAGAGTCAGACTCGTGCATGAGCACTACCAACATTTCTTAACCCCCTTGGTTTGGGTGGATCTGTCCGTGGTGGGAGTTGAACTTGGGACTCTTTGCATAATAGTCGAACACACTACCATTATGCCTATTGTGCGATCAGATCTGTCCAAGGTGACTTCCGAAAACTTCCTGTAAAAATTGTTAAGAGAAGCTGTTCGTTTGCAAGTAAATTCCGTGAGAGAGCAAATCTGAACAAAATTAAGGAGCAAATGGAAAATTAATAATAATAAATTGTTCCAGAAAAGTTATCTTGATTCGAGTAAAGTATTTATTGATTCATTAAACAAAATAAATCAAAGCATTTTTGTTTGTTGAAAGAATCATCAGCTAACAAGTATCAAAATAGTTCATTGTTGGAGATTGGAAGATATCGAAAACTAGTTTCTCGAGATTCGTTTAGTATAATAAAATCAGAGATGGAAGTTAGTCAATCGATAAGCTCAATGGAATTAATATGTAGTCATGCTCCGAGGGCGGAACGTTAGAGATGAGTAACGACTGTCTTGAAATAATTGAATTAGAATAATGAGACTTGGAACATTGAAGGAAAAAATTACATGTCCTGAATCAAGCTTTTTACACATAGTTCATCAAAGGTCTAGTGTAACTTCCGAAAATTTATAAAGAACGACCGCTCGTTGAGCGGAGGAGTCTCGAATAATGGTAAGCGAGCTAAAGATACCTAGTCATTATTCTAGACTCCATCGCTCGAATAACGGTCTTTTTTCCAAATTCTCAACAGTGCTGGTGACCTATGATTTTGCATCGAATTTGTTTGATATGTATTGAATGTGTTTCACAGAGGACTGCAGTTTTTTGTTTAAATTGATCATTGGATGTTACAGCCGGTGCTCTCTGGATTCGCCGCTGACTCCGCTGCGACCCATTCTGGAGATGACCCATTTGGATGCAGACAAGGGAGGAAGGAGGAGGGCCACACTTATATCCAGGTTGGTCGACTGATAAGTGATTTGATCATCAAAAGATAACTTGTTCACGGTTATTACTCAAGATGCTGACGGAGGTAGAAACGTAATGAATAACTTACTCTTTTTGATGCCGTAGAGTTTTCGCGACGTTTATAATTTTCAGTCGTCAAACGTATAGAAATATAGCAGAAAAAAGAAGTGCGCCGACGCTTAACGATCAGTTTATGAGGAGAAAAAATTATTCTCCTAAAAAGTAAGAAGGTGGTAACGTAACGAGACCATCTAAGGCGCTTAAACAAGGACATTTAATCTAAAAGATTCATTTTGAAATATTCGGGAAGGTGTTTTAAAATGTTCCACAGAATTAAACTTATCAGGTCCCTAACAGCTGAAAGAGTGGTCGCTGACTGGACGACCACAGGGAATCAGGAGTGGCTGGAGTCTTTTGGCACGCCGCCAAGAGACTCCTTCTCAGGCATCGGTGCGGAGTCACTCAAGCCGAGAAGGGATAGCGTCGTGTGGATTCAGCGCATTCAGAGAACGCGGAGCGAAGAAAGGGTCTGGAGAGGCAAAGTGAGTTTCTTCAAGAGAAAGTAGAAACTTGTTTAGAAAAAAAAGTTTTGCCTTTGGGTGATGTCGAACTTGCGATCGGTTGCTCAGCCACGAGATGTTAACCACCAAGCTATTAATACTAGCTTTTCTATGCAATTTTAAAGCCTTGTTCTTGAGCGCAAAGGAGGAAAGCAACATTTTTGAAACAGAATTGCAGTTGTTACGAGAAGACTTTTTCATTGTCAAAATGTTCAAGTTGATGTTATGTTTCCATTAGAAGTATTTAGTTACAGTTTAAGCTGAAGGAGGAGGTTGGAGAAGACGCAGAAGAAGCAGAAATCAGCGCTGAAGAGGCCTCCATGTCTTTATCATCGACATCATCCCTCTCCTCACTGGTTGACTACACATTATTGATTAATTATTCATTTATTCTAGATTCGAAGGTTTTAATTTGTAACTTGAGTGTAGATCAAGAAATCTGAACAAGAGGAAATGGGAAATCTAAGAGAAACGCGTACGAACAGAGCATTCGTATCACTGAAACTCTCTGGATAGAAATGACCCACGAGGCGGGTTAGAGAAACACCTTGTTTGGATTAGAAGAGACGGTGTCATCAAGGCAAACAACCAAAGATTAGAAAATGCGGGCAGGAAACTCTTATAGGTAAAGGTCCTGAATGAACAAGAATAGAGTCCCGCTATAGGTTGGAACAGATCGTCACCCATTCATGGTCGGACATGAATGAACAACAATAGAGTCCCGCTATAGGTTGGAAAAGATCGTTACCCATTCATGGTCGGACATCCTGAGGTTATCTCTGATTTAAGCCTGATAGGAAGTCATTCAAACGATTTTATGTTTAGGGAGCTGAGGAATCGTCGGGTGTGAGCAGCGTGGACAGCGGCCTTTCCATCTCCAGAAGGAAGAGGAAGACGAGAAGGAAGAGGGCCTACAGTGCCAGGAGAGACAAATGGTCAGAGAAACTCTCAGTAACAAGTCAATGGGAGAGAGAGCGGTTTCGGGACTTGAGCCGAAGCTTCATTCTGCTGGGAAGCATGGAGTATCACGGACGAGCAAACAACAGCACAAGCTTCCAGAACGCTATTACCTAATTTATCTCAGATTAGGCGTGTAGAATTTGGGTAATTCGGGAGAGAAGTCAGACTACAGAAAGCGATCCAGGGATAAGATATCGTGTGTCTAGCATTTGTTCTGACGGATAGTTATATGATGAGGTTTGCACAGAAGTTTCGTAAAGAGATTCATTGAATATATTTTGATGAGTATCCTTTTAAATTCGGAGAAATATCCTCGGTCTAAACTCGCATCGCAGTCGGCAATTCTCAAGACCCAGTTTTGAGCCGGAAAAGGGTGAAAGGTTTGAGAGGAGTACAGGCAATGGAAGACAAATATGAAAAGGAACTACTTCAGTAGAAAAACTTTTTGATTAGGAAAAAAAAAATGTTCAACTTCAAGTGCAGTCAGAGGCCGAGTGTTTGCTATTCAATATAAAGCTTGTTCTTACAGTCAACAACAAGTTTCGGAGGCTTTCTCAACAGCGTGTGCTTCATTGGCTAAAGAATCGAACGAATACGGGGTCGTGAATGTGGAAACAGTGAAGCTTCAGTTGAGACCTGAATGGTAGTCATGCAACCATGGAGCTTGAATATCGAGCCAGCATCGTCTGTTTCGCGAGATACATTCTCGAGCTGGAGTAGGGAATGCTTGACATAAAGATGAGACTAAATCAGTAAACCAATTAACAGTCTGCTGGCTGGTAAAGGGGTCGCTTTAATTTTCGCAAACTTAGAACCCTCTGAAAAGATTACTTCAAAATATTTATGTTTCTGTGAAATATGAGATTCAATGACTTTTTTACCTCTCAGACTTTCAACCTATACATTTTTTGCAAAGTGAATTTTTTTGTATTGACCTATTTCCGCTTCAAAGCGCGCATGTGACGGAATAGAACTGCAGAGTGAATTTATAACGCAGCTGGAAATATATAACCAAGACAACTAGTTTATGGCTGATGATGAATGATGAATTCTTTCGAGAAAAAAAGCAGTTCTCAAGTTAAGATAGCCAGTGAATAGGGGGCAGTGCGAAATAACCTCTAGTTTCTTGCCACTTTTCGCTAGAAGAGTACTGTAGCCATAAGAATTGCGCCCCGTCAGACAAGTACCGTAAATTTTGAGTAGATAAAGGCTTATTCTGTAATTGTTGGCCTGTAAGAGCGTGGGATAACCGTTTCAAGTAAGAGGAAAATCGAAAACTCAGTTTTGTATATATAAAGAAATTCTAATAGTTCTTGAAAAATATGCTTGTTTTTTTCTTTTGATAAATTCAATCTTGAGACATAAATTTTATACTATCTTTTTTCTGTTGATTTTCGCTCCATATGTATTTTCTCGAAATTTCGTTGTATTTTCAAAGTACTTGGAATTCCAATCATGAAAATCGCGCGTTTACGGAGTGTAGAGTATAAGTGTACCCCGGACAAAAACAAGTTCACGGGCGGAATCGAACCCAGCTCTCTCGTCTCTCTTTCATTCTGACCGAGATCTTAAACTCGTTACCACTATGCTTTCGAGCACGCAATCATATTTCGTGCGATAGGCCTATACGAAGAACTCTGAGGTCAGAGTATGACAGAACAGAACCCAGGTGTATTGTAGAGGGAGGATAGAGATACGGTAGCAAACACTTAACTCTGTTGAGATACGGTAGCAAACCCTTAACTCTGTTGAGATACGGTAGCAAACCCTTAAATCTGTTGGCTAACACTATTTTGTTGATAACAAATAACTTCTTCATTGCGAGTAAGCTAATCATCCATCTTTCACGTGACGCATCCCAAAGAATTATTTTCGATGTTTCTGTTCAAATGAACTTTTTGACACGTTTTCAAAATATTCATCAATTAGTTTTTAAGTGTAAAAATGTTTTCAAATTGGCTTTGGCTATTTCTGCTTTATACATAGATCAATAACTTATCATCGAAATCTATTTCAGACTCCTTCGTGAATACCACGTGTTTTATGAAGGCTAATGGAATATGTTTTGTAGTATGGCCTTGATCTTTATTGAAGCCCTTTAGGGGTTTTTTTAAAGGATTATAGCGACCTGTATAAGCGGCATCTCGCTGTAGATTGCATCGCACGATGTTCCCGTTCACAGAACTAACCACAGATATTTTCAATCTTGTTGCAAGATCATTCTGGAAGATCCTCACAGGAATTTATATTAGATGACGGAATCATTTTCATGGTAAGGGTTGATTCACAAAACACTGTCTTGCAAGGATCGGCAGCTATAGCCGATTATCAGCTTATTCGAACTTCTTATCTTAAAAAAAAGTTATTGATTTACTCATTTTTAACCTTGTTTTCCGATCCACAAGCCTATGAATGGGTCCTCAATCCGTTTAATCTCTTGGGAAACTTGAAACGAGCTTCACCTTTATCGTGTTGTTTTGTTAGAGTTGAAACTGCTTTCGACATTCATTCATTCTTTATTCCTTGCACAGATTATATTTAACTTCGGTTCACAATGAACAATAATAGCGGATATGCATGGACTGTCAAACGAACAAGCGACATGTTCTGTAAATCATTAGATATTACATAAAGCGGCGCTTATACTTAGTCCTCTCAATTGATTTCAAACGGAGTTTGTTTCAGGTAATTTTCAGTGGAAAGTCTGTATAATCTCGATTGTCTTAGGAAACCATCGGTTCGTGTCGCATTGCGTAATAAACAAAGTTCCCGGTATTGATAAACTTTTGCAACAAATCATACGCAGGAATACAGTGGCAGACGTATTTTGTTCTGTCATGCGTATCGGTATCTACGACTCTTGGAAATCCCAAAAAAATCATACGAAATGCAACAAAAATGTTTTAGTAAATATGTATAAAAACCATTTGACATAGTGTTTAATGCAGATTTTTACCTGTCAGTAATCTGACACTGTTACCATATACCCAGGAGAACTGAGATATGTGAAAAGTTGGGTCTTGCATCATAATGATTTTTTTTCCGTGAAGTGTTCTTCAGATGCGTTTGAGAAAACAAGTGCCCGGGTGTAACCTGCAGAAGCTGATGCTACTTTGCAGTCACCACAGACTTTCATTCTGTAGTCATCAAAGGCAGTCATTAGGTAGTCATCAAAAACTGTCCTTGTGTAGTCATCAATCTGCTTCCACTTCTGCGTCTTCGAGCTGTCTCCATTGGCCATTACCTTGTGTATGTACAGGTTCAGAAAATTCAATAAAATTTTGGGTAAAATGTTTAAAATCTTGCAAGAAATGAATGCAGGCATTGAGAAACAAAAATATAGAGTGAGTGGAAGAAAGAAAGGTTTTGAGATTCAGAAAGATAGGGAGAGAGTGTTGGAAAGAGAAGAAAGTTTCAACGGTGGTCTTCTGAAAGGTTCATACGCTTAAGGCATGTGAACAAAAGAGTAAACACGATTGTCAATGAATAAAAAAAATGAATGAATAAAAATTGTCAATGAATGAATAAAATGAATAAAATACTTTCTATGAAAATCACACTGTAAAAAGAACCAGGTCTGCGAAGGAATAAAGCCGAGACATGGCTTATTTCATCAAACGATCTTAATCGTGGATCCTCAGACACTGATGTAATTTTCCTGTCCAAATTTTATGCACCATATAAGTGGTAACTTGAAAAAATTATACTATGGAGACTATTGAAGAAAAATTTGATTTCAATCATTGCATCGCTTTCTATTAAGCTATTAAGCAAATCAGCTGTCAAAAAATGATCACCCTCCTGGTTATTCCCGCCTCGCTTCAGAGCTTACGTTTCTCTGAAAAGAGATACAGTTTTGAATTTGTATAACCAGTGGCTACAATAGCCAGACGCACCACACCAGAGCACATCGTAATATACCCCGGGATATTATAATGAGTCCGAAGAGGACTAATTGCTTTGTAAAAAAGTTGAAATGAGTCTGAATGTGTTCACATTTGCAGGGAAACCATTAGGATTCGTCTGTTAAACAAGAGTTTTTGAGGGCAGGCCTGCTGTATCACTAAAATCAGATAACCGGTAAAGCTATGACCGCAAGCATCCTGTAGAACTCGCGCATTCAATTTTAGAATCTGTCGTGGTTGCAGAACACGAAGTTGAGCAGTCGCCTGCATGACGTCGAAAAACATTGGAGGAACCACATGGCCTCACCGCCCGTTTCAGATAAACATGTGGGTCTAGTTGCTGTATAAATGTCTATCCCTAAAAAGGTTTTAAAGTGAAGTAGCGTACAGCTGGATTACTGTAAGGTGGAAGAAGTACTGTACAGCTGTATCAGTGAAAAATTGCTTTGAGTATTGTATAACTGGAATAATGCAAGATGTATGTAGTATTGTACAACTAGTACACTCAACATCTGTCTGAAGTATTGTAAAACGGTCTGGAGTACTGTAGAGAAAGAAAGAGAGTACTGTAGAGAAAGAAAGAGAGTACTGTAGATAAAGAAAGAGAGTACTTTAGAGAAAGAAAGAGAGTACTGTAGAGAAAGAAAGAGAGTACTGTAGAGAAAGAGAGTACTGTAGAGAAAGAAAGAGAGTACTGTAGAGAAAGAAAGAGAGTACTGTAGAGAAATAAAGGTAGTACTGTAGAGAAAGAAAGAGAGTACTGTAGAGAAAGAAAGAGAGTACTGTAGAGAAAGAAAAAATCGCATCCGTTTTAGCATATCGCTTGATCTTTAAATAATTTCAAATTTTTCGTTGAAGAGTTTGAAGAGCAGATTGTGTTTTTTGCAACAAAAAAATAGTGAAAAACGGCGTTTTTCTGGGTTTATTTTTCAAGACAAAGTCATCCAATTACTTGGAAAACAAAATTAATAATCAATGATAATTTAGTCTGGGAAGCCGAAGTACATCCTTGCTATGTTCCCTTATCCGTCTGGCCGTTTACACCTCGGTCATCTGCGTGTCTACACCATCTCTGATGTCATGGCGAGATACTACCGACTCAACGGATTCCAGGTTCCCTCATGAAGTTTCTAGGGCCCATTTTGTATCAATGGGTCTGTGGGCGTGCTCAAAGTTTAGAATACAGGACCGTGCAAAATTCAATCAAAAATTGGTTTTTCGTTAATAATTTTTTCAATTTGGCATCCAGTAGTTCGAAATTATAGGCTGCGCACTGTTTTGCTTACCGACCGTTTTTTACCGTAAAAAAGTAAAACTAATTTGCTCACCTACAGTCAGAAACATACGAGTTTTTTTTGAATTTTTTTTGCGGGAGCTCCCTGATTAGCATGTTTTATGAACGCTGTGACTGTCCAAATGCATCATCTTCTTTCAAAATGCAAAAAATTGCGTTCATAAAAATTGCTAATCAGGGAGCTCCCGCAAAAAAAAATTCAAAAAAAAAACTCGTATGTTTCTGACTCGTATGGTGAGCAAATTAGTTTTACTTTTTTACCGTAAAAAACGGTCGGTGAGCAAAACAGTGCGCAGCCATAACCATTCATTACGTATAGGATCACAACAATTGAGACGAAAATCACAAAAATAGTAATACTATCTAATAAGTGAATAGTAATACTATCTAATAAGTGAATAGTAATACTATCTAATAAGTGAACTGCAACCAGAAAACAATTGTATGACATATTACCTAGTTTTGACAAAAACTTGCATTAGATCTGACACAGATCTGAAGCACATTTTTACTTTCAGTAAAATGAGTCAATCGAAGCGAAAAGTTTTAATATAGAAATCACACAAAAAGAATTTCAAAAAATGGAATTTCCCCTCATATTTAGAAAAAATTGGAGAATTAGAGTTTTGGTCCGAAAGAGTTTGGTTTATGAAACAAACATCTTTCTTCATAACTAAAGCATATACTTCTATAAAAAAAAAACACAAAAAGTTGGAAATGTCAACAATATGTTCAGGATTTGCGAAGTTATTTTCCAAATTAATTTTAGATAGAGTTTTGCACGGTACCGTATATTTTATATGAGCAAACGAATTGTGATTCTTCTAAATTGTAAATTTCGATGAGGCACACTGAGAGAAAAGATACAACTCCCGCTTCATATAATGGATATAACTATGCGGAAAAGCAAGGAAAGACAGGTTGAGGGAATGTAAGTACTCAAAATATGCAGTGATCTATGGTCTAGTCTAGCGCTAAGCAGAAAAAGGTACCGAAGGCCTATGGAATCGCGTCTACTAGTAGATTGCCGAAAAGTCTTGAATCCAGAAAGCATGCGGTTTTTTGACACAAAATCGTGGTCCGTTTAATATATTGTACGAAACTTTAGGTGCTGCATCCAATCGGCTGGGACGCGTTTGGTTTACCGGCTGAAAATGCGGCTAAAGAGCGAGGGATCGATGCGGCAGATTGGACAAAAACGTTTTTCTGACGCTTTTCAGCTTTGAAAACTCATTTGGTTTATCCGAAGAAAATTTGAATTGTTTCAGGTTTACAAAGAAAGCTCTTCAGAAACTCTTTTTTAAAGTTAACATGAAGGATATTTAGCCGCTTGTTTCTGGTTGCCTTCTATCTTAGCCGTCCAAATATTGACGGTAAAATATTTGTTATTAATATTTTGTTCCGTTCCAGAAACATTGAGACAATGCGGGCACAGCTGCTCAAGACAGGCGTACAATTTGATTGGGACTGTGAAGTCAACACCTCACAGCCAGATGTTTTTCATTAATTCATCCAATGACTCACTTTTCGGTGCAATTTCCCATCTCATATGAGAGGTATTCATAGTTTCAAAAATCAGACTTTAAATTACAGCAAGCACTCAAGTCATCATACCTTTGCAGTATTTTAAATGGACTCAATGGATATTCACGCGCCTACATCGGGCGGGTCTCGTACGGAGAGGCGTGGAAACGGTACATTATCTTACCTGTTGTGAGAGTAGAAATCTTCTCCCCTCAAGTCTGCCTCGTGGCATGGTATCCGTTCATCTGAAGTGAGATAAGTCCTGTTCTGTTAGAATCTAGAACTTGCCATTGGGTCACTACTATTACTAAATGCATCAATCTCAGTATCATTCTATTCGATTTTATCTCTTTTTCTAATGAAATATCGATGTTTCGCATGAAAAAATGAAAAGGCTTCATTTCATCTGAGGGAAGAAATGTTAGTTGCCTCTCCAGCTCTTAAAAAAACAATGCGTTCCATGTCTTTTATTGATCACAAAGCGAATAGAGCTCATACTACAACACTTTTTTTGGAACAGAAAGGGATCTGACCCCTTTTTTTCTCTCTATGGAAAATGGTCGTATTTAGGTAAACTGGGATCCAGTCGACCAGACAGTTTTGGCAGCGGAGCAGATCGTCGATGGCATCAGCTGGCGTTCCGGAGCCAGAGTCGAGCAGAGGCCTATGAGAACCTGGCTCGTGGAGACACCAAAATATGCCAAGGTTGCTCCGAAAAGTTCTCTCTAACTATGCTATTTTAGTTCTAACTTTCTATTTCGTATCTCTCCACCTTCTATTTCTTTTTCTCTCCCTCTTTCTTCCTCTCTGTCTCTCTTTGCAGCTCTTGATTCTCAGAACTATATACAAATTTGAATTTCGAGTGTATTCCGAAGTTTTTTAGCCTTTTGATTTGATAAATTTCTGTCTCCTATAGAAATAATTTCAAGTGAAAATGAGCATTTCTGAGAAAAGTAAGGTTGGTTTCAGCGACTCTACGACGGATTATCCTCCTTGGGAGGCCGATGGCATGAAGTTGCCGAGATCCAAGCCGGCTGGATTGGCCCATGCGACGTTCATCGCTTCCTCTTCCCTATCAGAGTACTTTTGAACTGAAATTCAAAATTTTAAAGATTTTTCTTCATCTGGAAGATAAAACTTCCATAACACGGAATAGCAATGTGTCCCCGTTGTGTAATGGTAACACGCGCTCCCGGTTTGAGTCGAGATGGTCTGGGTTCGATCCCGCCCGGTGGACTAGTTTTTTTCTGTGCGATAGTTCAATCATTTGTCTTCTTAACCAGGCGTCACTGCCTTTAAACTGTGTATCTTAGAATTTGAAGATTTAACTTCCATAACTTTTTGGTAAAATTTTCGTGTGAAATGTTCACCGAGAACTGACCCAGTTGTTTTTCAGTTGTTATTACACTATTGAGAAAACAGAAACGAATGATTCTCAGATATTTATGGTGGTTCTGTGATTTACAGGAAAAACAAAGAAATGAAGCCAACAGTAGCCCAGCGCCAAGTACCAACCTTGCTCGCCTCGATTTGCGTGTTCACTCACCGGAGAAAATAGCAACAGCTCACTTTCTAGTGGTCACTAAGGAACACTCCATCGGACAGAGGGAAAAGGAAAGAGAAACACCTTGTCAGGAAAGATAAACAGAGAGATAGAGAGAGAAATACAGAGATAGAGATATAAATAGAGAGGAAAAAGAGATAGAGAGAGAAAGAGAAATAGAGAGGAAAGAACATGAGAAGAAGAAAGTGAGAATATATAACAAAGATTTTAAAGTTTGAAGTTTTTATTACGCAGTGTTTTACAACATAGCGTGGAAATAATCTCGGCTAAGTCTGGAAGATGAGATAGGGTTTAACGGGAAAAGAGAAATATATGGGTTCAAAGGTCTGGAGGATGGAAACAGAATAGGATGATAAGGAGGGTAGAGAATTGCAACATGGTAGCCGCTCAGGAGGACGAGTGAAGTGAAGGGGAGAATGAAGCATAGAACTGAGGGGGAGAGTATTATGACGTAAGAGAAGAAACAAGAGCAATAAGGAGAGTTAATCAGTAGAAGACATTATAAAAATCACGAAAATGTGGGTTAAGATGTACTATTATACATATAATGTTTCAGACTGGTCGGATGTAGAAGTTCTGAATGGCGTTAGCGAGGTGTGGCTGCCTGTTCTTGTCGTCAGTAGCAAAGGTTCAGTTTTACAATCCCCTGGTTCTTGTATGGGACAGACGAAAATTTAAAATTTTAAAGAAAATGCTCTCGAAAGTTATCTGCACAAGGTTTATTTAATCAAGCTGAAATGCTTTCATCTTCTACTGCATTTTGATTACATTATCGAGAAAATCATTAAGAACAAAAGCGCTGATGAGTTCGTTGTAGATCAAAAAATGACAGAGACAATCTTTTTTTTAAAAAAATCTGTATGGTGTATGACTACTATTCGAAGGTGTAGTGTGGATAGGCAAAGACTGACCTGTTTGTTTTATAAGAAGTGAGACACAAATTTGAAGGGTTGTCTGAATGGCGATAGATAAGCTGAAAGTTCAACAATGAGTACAAAATCGCTGAGAAAGAAGTTATAAACTGGGCGTTATCGAACATGGTCTTGCATTAGTGCCATACTGGTCACAACTGTTGTCTGATTTATCGAGAAGTTAGTCTGAAGCTTTTTCTGAATAGTTGTGGTGTAGATCAAAATGTGGAATTGGCGAGAGACTAGTCTGAATTGTGTTCTTGTGGTGATCGCACTTAGTTTGTGTTCGCTGGTCGGCACCGTTATCCCAACGCATCCCTTTCACCTGGAGGTTACTTGGGGCGGAAACAGATTTCTGGTACGGTGCCAGCCTCTTAGAGAGAGCTCTCCCTGCTAGGGAGCACGAGGACCTTTTCTCAGACCTTCCCGAGGGTTGATTGAGGGAACGAGGTCCCTGTGAGTATCCCCCTGCCACCATCTTCTCGCCAAATCGCTCGTAGAGAGAGGCAAACGCAAGCTATATACCCACCTCTAAGCTAGCAACCTACATGGAACGGGTTTGGCGAAAAAACATTCTCCGCAGAATTATGAAAAAGAAGGTGTCTTGTTGAGTTGAAGGAAATTAATTAAGCCTAAAACTAAAGACTAAACAATCTTCAAACTTTCAAGCACTCTTGTTCTCGAAACTTGAAAAAAATTCAAGACCTCTGTTAAAACCATTAGAATATATATATATCAATTTTTTTTACTTGAAAAAATTATTTCTGAAGTTTTGGAATATAAACAAAATTTAAAAAGGTGATATCATAAGTTAAATAAATTTTACAAAATGTATCACTAAACTATGAATTTCCAAAAGGGTTTCCTGAAATATGATAAAAACTATCTTTTGTATAATATTAATACTGATAGAAGTTTTTTTTCTAGAAAATAAAAACAAAAAATGAGAAAAGTTATCAAACAAGCTTTTTTGAAAAGAACATCCTATGGAAATTAAATACATTCATTTCAACTTCCCTTTCCCAGTACCAGTAACAATTTCATTACGATAGTACTGCTTTCTTACTTTATTCCGATAAAACAATCTTTTATGTGATTCATTGTTAAGTAACCAATGTTCCCTAACTAACAATGTTCCGAGACGGAAAAGCTTTTTGCTTGCTTATTACGCGGTTCGTGTGAGATGCGCGGTAGTAAACCATGGAAAATTATAAATTAAATTATTTGCACAAAAGCCGCGCCTTTAATTTCACCATCAAAAAGTTCGTACTAGTGTGCTCATGAGGTAGTTCACACTAGTGCTAGTTGATAACACACTAGCTAGTTGATAAAATCTTCAGTGTTATTATTACTGATAAACGTTGAATTGCAACTAACGCAAACAGTGTAGCGCTGATTTGATGTTAGCGGTTACAGAGAAATAGACATATTGAATAGACATAGTGAAATTGAAGGCGCCGCAGGAAATTCCAGAACGATGAACTAGCTTGGCGTACTAGAGCGTAAAAAAACGACGCGTTTCTTTGAGGGAGAGACTTTGGTATCCAACCTCTGTCAGCTTTCAGACAATGACCCGCCTTGCTATTTGAATGCACGTTGTGGCGATGCCGAGATCGATCGCGAAGCAGTCAGAGTCGCGGGTTCAGAAAGGCTCCTGAAATTAAAACCGCTGATGAAGATGACCAGAAGAGATATTGAAGAAATAGCAGTGGTGAGAATTGTCCGGGTGTGGCATAATGGTAGTGTGTTTGACTATTGGGCGAAGAGTTCTACTCCCACCCCGGACAGGTCCACCCAAACCAAGGGGGTTAAGAAATGTTGGTAGTGCTCACGCACGAATCTGACCCTCCCCACTACTTCTAGCAGTGATATAGCGGGCAGCCACTGGTTCTACCAGGATAGGTCTGTCCTGCATCTCAGGGTAGCGCGTAGCCTGCCGCGAGGCGGGAACAAGCGCGAGGAAGATTATAATTAGCAATGGTGAGGAGAGTTTTGCATAGATTATGTAACTGTGAACCTACCCATCTTACCTGAAAGAAAGAAGTATCTTTCTCAAAAGCACACAACAAAGCGGGAGATGCTCGACCTTTTTGGGCTCTTCTTGATTTCGCATCGCGTTTGCTTTTTTCCTTTGCAAGTTTCTTTATTCATAGCTTCAACGAAAAGATTTATTAGTAAGTTTGGGCAGAGGAATAAGCAACTGTGTCATTCTTGATGAAGTTTGGTAGATCGTTTCAATTTCATGGTCGGTGGAGAAACAACCCGAAATTTCTGGAGTTTAAAATTTTTACAAAATAGGTCACGATCTTAAATCTTTCAGTTCGGCCAGTTCGGAGGCTACTTAACATCTCGCCGACTCGTGGACTGGGCGGTGAGCCGACAACGAGCTTGGGGAACTCCTATACCCATGGTCATTCAGTGCTCACAGGGTGGGTTTTCTGTTAGGCAGCTCCTTGGGGTTTACTCCTGACACTGTTTTACTGGTGTTTAGTAATGGAGCGTTAGAATTCAACTTTTCACTTTGTCAAAGTAATCTCTGCAAAGTAATTTCGTTGAACGCTCCAATGTCTCACCACGAATTGCCCTGAGAAGGAAAATGGACTACGGTATTTTTATATAATAAGTTTTACTGTTGGACGTAACTTTATATGAATATAAAAATACCCTAGATCATTATTCTTCTCATAATAAATCCTGGCGAGACATTGGAGCATTCAACGAGATCACTTTGCAGAGATTACTTTAACAAAGTGAAAAGTTGAATTCTAACGCTCCATAGGTGTTTATCTATTGTTTTACGGCATTTGTGTTATGAAAAGGAGAGAAGGATAGTTTATGAGGAGGAGAAACCTATCAGGAAAGGATGGACAGGGTCTATGCCACGGTTCCTTTAAACTAGACTGCTTGAGTGAGATGTGATCTGAACTAAAGTATAGAGACTGCTCTAAACAGAATAGACACCCTTGAGTTCTTAGGGGAAGTTTTCTCTAGACTAGACTGCCTTAAGTATGCGTACCCAAGGGCGAATTCAAAAAGCTTTGAAATTAGGATGTCAAAGCGTACAGTCTTTTAAACGAATAGAAGGTGATGTTAAGATGGCGAAGAAAAAGACGCGTTGCCTGTGGATGAAGAACTCCTGCCAGTACATTCTTCTCAGAGGGGCTCTTCCATCGATACCAAGCTGTACTTTGATAATTTATCGTAGCTTGGCTTTTATGTTATTTTTTCTTTCCACATTAAAGTAGGAAATTTTGGTTTAGAATAGTAATATGGTTTAGAATAGTAATATGCTCCACAAAGTCACGAATTTTTCCTCATAGATAAGATTTAGTGAACTTTTTAGTTGTTTTATTTTGAAAATTAGATTTCCAAGTAGTTCGAGAGGAAGAAAGAACATACAAGTTCTCAGGGGTCGCGGCCAGATCGAGACTGACACTTTGGACACTTTCTTCGACTCTTCTTGGTACTTCCTGCGGTATATCGACCCCCAAAACAGCAGAGAGATAGCTTCCCCTCAGATGATTAGGGAAAAGATGCCGGTGGATGTCTATGTAGGAGGGATAGAACATGGTGAGTAGATGTGAAGAGTGAGGAAGAGTGGAGAACGAAAGAGGAAAATTCGAGAGCAAAAGAAAGGTAGGAAGGAAGATAGAGACAGTAAGAGGGAGGGACGAAAGAAGAGAATGAGATAGAAAAAAAGAGAGAGAGAGAGAGAGAGAAATGAAGATTTTCTCACTGAGAGGACGTGGTCGG
Organism: Allodiplogaster pararmata; assembly: GCA_964056735.1. Classification (NCBI taxonomy): domain Eukaryota; kingdom Metazoa; phylum Nematoda; class Chromadorea; order Rhabditida; family Diplogasteridae; genus Allodiplogaster; species Allodiplogaster pararmata. The sequence goes on from OZ057407.1 coordinate 9,125,567, forward strand.
GAGGAGAGTATGAAAGACAAAGGTAGAAAGCTTATGGACCCAGATAGCAGATGAAAGCTGAGAATTGCCTGAATCGGGTGGTTTGAATGATTTCAGGAACGAAATAATGTTTTTTTATTTAAATCATAAGATATGCACTTAATGTGCCAGAGTGTTTTCTCGGGCAACTATTAATACTATCAAGAAGACTTATTTTGGAAGGATTCTCATATAAAACCGTGGTAGCTTGTGTTTGTATTAGACCACTATGAGAGAGATACTCGAAAAAGTTGATATTGACAGCGGCCCTTCATCTTTACTACGCCCGCTTCATCTCATACTTCTTGTCGGACATCGGCGTAGCGAAATGGAATGAGGGACCAGAGCCCTTCACATCACTCATACCTCAGGTAAAATATTATAATATTTACTCTTGTGCTCTCACAAGGTTCTAGAATCCTGAAAACAAAGAGTAACCTAATCTGGTAGAACCATTGGGTAATAGTTGGTGTGTTATCAGAAGTGGAAGAATTTAGATTCACACGAGCATTACCCGAATTCCTGAATCCGTTTGGTTTGGGTGGATCGTTTCGGGATGTGGGCTGCGGACCTTTTCTGAGTATTCAGCCACCCTACCATCATGTCACACCCGAACTCATCCCTCGTAAACAGATCATCAATGTTTGCAGGGAATAGTCCGTGGAAAAACATTCGTACACCGAGGAACCGGAGCCTACGTTCGGGAAGCAAACGTGGACTTGTCAGGTTCGGCAAATTTTTGTGGTTTTATGATTTTACTACTTACAGTTTATCTCTCTCTCTCTCTCTCTCTCTCTCTCTCTCTCTCTCTCTCTCTCTCTCTCTCTCTCTCTCTCTCTCTTTCTTTTTTTCTGTTTCTCTCTGTCTTCCTCCCTTTCTCTCCTTTTCTTTCTCTCTTTGGCTCTCTCTCTACATCTCTCTTTCCTGTTGTTTCTCTTCATGGTCGGTTTCTAGGTCCCACTCCTCGCATCTCATCAAATTGCCCAGATGCCCGTCTGCGCTCCGGTGATGAGATCGCGGTTGTCTTCGAGAAAATGAGCAAGTGAGAACAAAGGTTCACAAAAGCTAGCTTCTACAGTTAAAAAGTTCTCACTATTAAAAGGGCTTTTGATCAAGTACGAGCAAGAGCGTAGAACGGAGAAACATGGAAATCGGGTGTTTCTCTCTATCTCTCTCCGTCCGCACTGCTTGTAAAAGCTTTGCTAAGTCTATGCTGCTTGTAAAAGCTTTGGCACTACTGCAGTTTAATTGGCAGCGCTAATTGGCTTTGAACAGTACGGTTCCGAAATTTTCTTCACAGGTGATCATTTTGAGCATCAGGGACTCCGGTTCTTGAAAAAAATTTTTTTCAAAAACTTACTTTTCAGAAAAAAATGTTTTCTTCATTAGTGTGTAGCCTATATCTGTATATAAAATGAAAGTTTCATCTCTAATAGCTAAAAATGGTCAAAAAAAAGAAAAATAACCTGAAGTTGTCACTACGAAATTTTGCCGTCGCTACGCCTGAGTTCTTACGGTACCTTTGTTTAATTGTGACATTCATTTGTCTTCCTTTTTTAAATTGTCTTTATCAATTTTCTTGTTTCACATTAATTTTTTTGATACAGTCTCGTTAGCCTAAGCCTTACGGCCTTGTTAGCGTAAACTTTCATTGGGTCTAAGCGTTTTTTTAAATGTAAAAATAATTTTTTGATGCAAATTTTTTTTTTACTATTTTTTTCTTGAACCGGAATTTAGATGCTCAAAATGATCACCTATGAAGAAAAATTTTTAGAAACCGTAGGATTTGAAGCCGACCAGCGCTGCCAATTAAACTGCAGTAGCGCCAAAGCTTTGTATGCGTTTTCTTTTTTTTTCATGACATGATCTCGTTTTCACTTAGAAGCCGTTTGGTTTCCTAGATACTTTAAACCTCCACTTTAGACCTTAGAAGCCGTACTTTAGACTTTAGACCTTAGAAGCCGTACTTTAGACTTTAGAAGCCGTACTTTAGACTTTAGACCTTAGAAGCCGTACTTTAGACTTTAGACCTTAGAAGCCGTACTTTAGACTTTAGACCTTAGAAGCCGTACTTTAGACCTTAGAAGCCGTACTTTAGACTTTAGACCTTAGAAGCCGTACTTTAGACCTTAGAAGCCGTACTTTAGACTTTAGACCTTAGAAGCCGTACTTTAGACTTTAGACCTTAGAAGCCGTACTTTAGACTTTAGACCTTAGAAGCCGTACTTTAGACTTTAGACCTTAGAAGCCGTACTTTAGACTTTAGACCTTAGAAGCCGTACTTTAGACTTTAGACCTTAGAAGCCGTACTTTAGACTTTAGACCTTAGAAGCCGTACTTTAGACTTTAGACCTTAGAAGCCGTACTTTAGACTTTAGACCTTAGAAGCCGTACTTTAGACTTTAGACCTTAGAAGCCGTACTTTAGACTTTAGACCTTAGAAGCCGTATTTTAGACTTTAGACCTTAGAAGCCGTACTTTAGACTTTAGACCTTAGAAGCCGTACTTTAGACTTTAGACCTTAGAAGCCGTACTTTATACTTTAGACCTTAGAAGCCGTACTTTAGACTTTAGACCTTAGAAGCCGTACTTTAGACTTTAGACCTTAGAAGCCGTACTTTAGACTTTAGGCCTTAGAAGCCGTACTTTAGACCTTAGAAGCCGTACTTTATACTTTAGACCTTAGAAGCCGTACTTTAGACTTTAGACCTTAGAAGCCGTACTTTAGACTTTAGACCTTAGAAGCCGTACTTTAGACTTTAGGCCTTAGAAGCCGTACTTTAGACCTTAGAAGCCGTACTTTAGACCTTAGAAGCCGTACTTTAGACCTAAGACCTTAGAAGCCGTACTTTAGACTTTAGACCTTAGAAGCCGTACTTTAGACTTTAGACCTTAGAAGCCGTACTTTAGACTTTAGACCTTAGAAGCCGTACTTTAGACCTCCACGCTTATTTGGTTAACGGTACGAAACGGTCTGATGGAAATGTTGAGTTTTTGGCTGGTACAGTCCCAGGGGGTCCGAATCTTACTTTAAAAAATATTACATAGTGTACTTTCTATTCAAAAAATCTGCAAAGTTTCGTGTGTTTTCAGCATAGGTAAACGGCCAACTGGCAAAAAAAATTTCTAGGTTGTTGTTGTTGCCGGCAAGCATCCCGCATCGAAGACTTGGTTATGAACACTCTCTTTAATGAGAGAAGTTCTCGTGTTCTTCGGACAAGATGCGTCCGGAGAAGGGGTTTTGATGTCCTTTGCAGTCCTGAGACTGTCATGCTGCACCTTGTGAAGGCGGACATCGTTGTAGCAACCTGTTCATGCTATAGGCCTTGTGAGTGGGTGGTCAAGCCGGCCTAGCATCGTTTTTGATGGGAGTAGAGACGTCTCGCCTTTCGTTGACCGTAGATAGGCAAGAGGCTATTTGACTGGCGCCTCGACTCGCCATTGAAAAGTATAGCGGAGTATCGGCTGATGTTTTGTCCGGTGGCATGCTCAGGCCGGTCCGGCATCGCCCTCCTTTGACGAGCTACCCAGTTTTGGTCCGCGGCGGGATTTCTCCTGCTACCTCCCAGCACGAATTCTTCGTAGGGAGGCGTCCCTCTATCCGCCACCTGAGGTCGAGCTCGATTCTGGACTGGATGATCCTGCTCCATCCGTGACAGGCACTTAAGGCTGTAGAGTCACGATTGGCCACTGTTGCCAGTGTGTTTCGAGTTTCTAGGGCAACAATTTCTAGGACAACCGACCCACCGACCCTATCCCTCTATCGGTATGAATGTATAAGAGTTTTCACTGTTGAAATTGGATAGTAACAAAAATCTTCATTTCTCCACACAAATAGAGCGTTTCATCGGCTATAACTCAGCCTCAAATGGTTTCGTAAAGTTGAAAGTGAAACTTCCAACCTACTCTAGCAATCGACCCATTGAAAAACCAAGACAAATTTTACCTATGGTTTTCAGTAAAACATTTATCAATTTATATAATGACATACATGAGAAAAAAATCTTTTAAAAAATTGATTGAGCTGAAATTTAGATGCATATGTTAACCATAGCTAGAAAAGCTTCGAGAGTCAAGGCTGAGATGGTACGGGCACGTGATAAGATCAAATCTCCATTCTGTTTCTCAATCGTCCTGGAACCTCGAAGTAGAGGGCAAAAGACCCAGAGGCAGACCCAAAACTAGGTGGCGAGACTGCATCGAAGTAGACATGAAGATGACCGGGCTGAAGACTGAAGACGCAGCTGATCGGGTGAAATCGCGTGGTGCATTCTACAAAGCTGACCCTGCCCGGCGGCGGGATAAACGCTATGAAGAAGAAGAAGATGTTAACCATAGCTAATGGACCTTTTTTCTTTCTGCTTTATATTTTGCTAGGTAGGCCTTTTTGCAGGTCAAAACACAACGGAGTGGATCCTGATGTGGTTCTCGAAAAAGACGGAATCGATCTTGCCAGGTTATTACTCTGGTACATTTCACAAGCTTATTACTCTGGTACTGGTTGACACATATCGTTGTGGTACATTTGATATGAACTCAAATATGAACCATTTATAAAACTAAAAGTTACACTTCTTCCTCCAGTCATTTTATTCCTTTCGTCATCAAGTATAACTTTGATTTAAACAAAGTCTCCCATGGAAATCGCATACGCATGTAGGCAACGACTGTTTATCGGCCTAACTTATCCGAACCGTCTAGAATGGGCTTCCCTCCCTCTCTTTTCCCAAGCAAACGCGTCAACCGCGACGCGTCCCATGTATGCAATTTCCTTATGGGACCATGTTTAAATCGAACAATTCTACAGACTTCAGTTGCTGGATCAGGCTGCTCCTAGAGCGCCCATCAATTGGGGAGAAGCCGGTTTGCAACTTTTTTTCGGTTTTTTTTTTGAAGAGTAATACCATAAAAGATATTATGTTTTAGAGGCGTGTTATTGATCCGCTGAGCTAGTCAGACTTTTGTCGCCTCTCTCTCTCTATCTCTCTTTGTTTTTTTGTTGTTCTCTCTGTTTCTGTTCTCTTTTTCGTACAGTGGTACGCTAGAGTGGAAACTCTGCTTATAATTAATCTTTCCCTAAAATCCGAACATCATATCATAAAGTTCTACAGTGTAAATGTTTTATAACCCATAACTTTTCCTAGATAGCTTCTTAAGTGTTTTTTATATGAATTTGTCTACCTTTTGATTATTTGTAAAAGCCAGTTCCAACTGGAGCTCTTTCAGTGTCTCTACAGTTTCTCCTCAACTTTAATTTGGAAAGTGATTTTTTACCGCAATTCATAATTGGTAGACTTGTCGGGACTGCGCCGCTGGCTAGACCGAGTCGCCTGGATAGTGTCTGCCTATGTGGAGGGAAGACGAGGTCTGACTGCGGGGCAACAGAGAGAAGACGTCGGAGAGGATTTGGAGGAGACGCTCAGAGAGAACTACAACTACTTCGTTAGAAATGTGAGAGATTCAGAAGTTTTTTTTCCTTCTTCTTTACCTTACTCCTTTTAAAGATGTTCCGCGCCATCCGAGTTCAACGTTGGATCCGTTCATTTGGGAAGACTCAAATGGTGTTCTGAATAAAGAGGGTATAGCAAGGAAGTTCGGGACGTGCACCACATTTTATATACCCGAAACGGAAAGTTGAGAGAAGGTCAAGAGGCTTTGTAAATTGCACTATTCTATGATTACACTATTAGTGTTTCTTTACATCACTCAAATACTTGAGAAATGAAATCTGAAGCTCAGGTTTCAATGACGGTGGAAACTCTACATTTGCTCAACACGGCAATCGCTCGTCTCCAAGGACTTTCGAATACACTGAGGGTAAGAAAGACATCATTTATTCTTACATTCATTCTTTATTCATCCTTTGCGAATAAGAATACCGAATACCTCAAATCCGTTTTGTTACTAACATCTTACACTAATAATGAATCCAAGTTGGATGGAAAATAGTGATTTACTGTGTTATTTCTGCTAACATTTTATGTAAGCATACTTGTGTAAGTAATTTGTCGTAATTTAATTTGTGTAAACAATTTGTCGTATAAATTCATTCGCAATAAGATCTGCTCGTCTGTTTACTGAATTAAATTCAAGTGTTTAGTATTTATAATATTGTTCCGCTCAATGTGTTCATGTGTTCAGTTGTAATGTTTATGATCTAATGTTTGGTTTGTTCCTTTAATGCTTATTATCTTCCAACTTGTTGGAATCACTATAACCCACATGATGTTTGTGTACTATCATTGTATATTATATGAACAACATGTAATAAATAAAAATAAAAATAATAATAAGTACATACGAAATTCATGTACGCATAATGTGTCTGTGACAAAACCTGACCGTTTTGAGGTGGATTTGTGAGATTTCGGATAATATTTTTGTTTCAGAAAACCAAACCTTCGGTTTTGGCGAATTCAGTACAAGCCGAACGATGCATACGAGCATTAGTTGTTATGTTGCAGGTAAGATTAACTTTTTTTTAAAAAGATATTTAGCTATAGAATGAGAAGAATAATCGGTATTTAATGGATGTTTTAAAAAACAATCTACCTTCAAGATGAAAAGCTATGTACCGGTGTGTATTCATAAATTGTGTTCATAAATTATAAAATTTTATTTATTTATTTGTATTATAATTACAGATTATTATACATTTTTTGTTATACACAAGTTAGTTGAATCAGGAATCAGCCACCTTTATATCAGGCTGCTCTTCTTGAAGCACGGACCGGTGCGTTGGTTTTTAAAGGAAAAGAAGTAGTCAGGGGTTAAATAGTTACCGGTCCAGCTATGTTGGCGCATACATGTTCGCGCCGAGAATGATCTACATTATCTTATCCTTCCGTTATACTTCACTTGTTTTCTACTTCTCTTTGATTTCCCCATTCCTTTTCCAACTCGCTCGGCGCATACAAACATGTATTAGACCGGTTTAATTTAACGCCTATAAGTAGTACCCAACTAAAGTACCTTGAGCCAAAGCATTGACTATACATTGTAATGAGCAGATTATTAGCGACTCGCAATGGTCAACTGAACTAGAGTTCAGTGTAGAATGGAGTCCAGGTTCTACTATGACATGAAGATTATTAATGTAGAAAATCAAGATGTACACCAAAGCTCGTCCACATATAAAATTAGAATCTCTAAGCTATTCTAAAAGCTGAAAAAGTACAGACTTATATGATACGAACATATCCCGACTACAATTCCAATTCAAGGCCTAACATTGGGTGAAAGACCGCGAAGGAGACTAGAGACATAGAAGACTAGGCCTCGCCTTCGATGGTGCTACAGCCCACGACTTACCACCATCGCAAGTGACTGGTTTATCCTCACCGGTATCTAGCGCGTCCTCAGGTGGCGGATAGAGGGATGTCTCTTTGCACAAGTGCATTGGGGATAGCGGGCTTGTCCATCGTGGACCAAAATTGTATAGTATAGTTGTTGTCTTGCCCAACGGGTAGATCTTCCTTCGCGAGACACTGTAGGAAGTCGTTGAAGCTCTCGACCCTCCAGCGTTACAAGCCCACTCTCTCTCTCTCCTCTCTTTTTTTGTTGTTTTTTTAATTACTCTCCTTTTTTTAATTACTCTTAATTATAGTATAGTTCGTCAAAGGAGGGCGATGCCGGAATGGCCTGGGCATACCACCGCATAAAACCTCAGGCGAGTCGAGGCGCCAGTAAAATAGCCTCTTCCCCTTCCCCGGTTAACGAATGGGTCTCGCAAATAGGATCGCCGACTGCGGTGCGAGTTTAGACGGAGAAACTTTGTCCGGACTCAAAGGGATCCTCACCAACCTATCCCAAAGGACTCTCCTCGACATACCTATGGGCGAACTACGACAAAAACAACGTAGAATAATAAGCAAAATGAAGCAAGACAAATTCACTCTCGAACTGGAAGCTGTAGATTTTCTGTGTAGTTGAGAAGAGCTGTTTGCATAGTGGACTCCGTTCTGTAGCGGAACAGACCCAAAATAATAATGGGTTTTTTAGATTTTAATACGCGAAATATCTCCGCATGAAAAGTGTTATGTTTTTCTTCATTTTTTTATTTGTTCAGATACATTTTCGAAACAAAAATGCGAAAACACTGGTAATATGGTGAACACTTGATAAATTTTGTGTTGATCAAACTCTAGGTAGATTTTTGAACCTTATTACCAGGTCGCGACAAAAGTTAAGAGAAGAAATTTCGAAGTTTTTGATAGAAATCATGGAAAATAGATAGTTTGATGAACCAGGAGCGTGATTAAATTACGACCGTCTTGGGGAAGGAGGAAGGACGCAATGAATAGTTCATTCAAGCTACAATATTTATACTTCTCCAGCTTTTTGCGCCACATTCGGCAGCCGAACTGCATGCTGCATTGTTAGACGTGCAGCCACTGCAGCCTTGGGAGGGAGGGCCACAGCTGCAAGAAAGAAGCTGGCCTTCTGTCGACAGTGACGCCTTCATCGATCTCATTCTGACTGTGCGTAGTTTTCGGATTCTTTGCACATTTATCTGCTTCTTTTAAACATTTTAATCTTATTTTAAGTGAAGACACTTTCAGTGTTTCCATCTTGTTAAAAGTACACAATAAATCACAAGAGCACATAGGTACTGTCGAGAACAGGGTTTTTTAGTGTTCAAGTTTTTTAGTGTTCAAGGTACAAACGCCCGCCGAAGGCGGAAAAGTTTTTTTTCACAAAATGACCCCCCTTATGATAAAAAAAAACAAAGGCCCGCGAAAAAAAAGGTTTTCGTTACACATAAGAGGCTTACCCTTTTGACTTGGGAAAACAGATGCCCGCCGAAAGAAGTTCTTTGATGACTATTTAACCCCTGGTCGAGAATTGGGAAGGGTCCAGGAAAACTGCTAGTGTCTTGAATGAAGATAAAATACCAGAAAGTTACACGTTATGAGCTTGAAGTTAAGTTTTCTCGAATTTATCGTTTTCGAAATCCTTCTGTATTTCCCATCATACCCAGTTAAACGCGGTTGTTTGTGCAAAGTTATACTTTGTTTCAGAAAATGGTTATACGCGGCTTGTGTGAATCTATATACCGTATAGTGACAATCTATATACCGTATACTGACAATCTATATACCGTATACTGACAATCTATATACCGTATACTGGCAATCTATATACCGTATACTGACATGATTTTGTACCTGGTACCGGATGTATGTGAATATCGTATAACGACATTGATCAGACTGTTCTCCAGCGCGTTTCTCACCACCCGCACAATTTTTTCGAGCACATAGATTTGCAAAATTTCCAAAAGTTCGAAGTGTTTTTCGCAACGATTTATTGAATTCCCTAAGGTGAAAATCGAAAGTAAAATTTCGAGCGCATAGATCCGAAGGTTTCCCGGTGTTTTTGAAAAGCGCATAGATTTTTTTCCCAACCGCAGTGCGGGTGAGAGAAACACCCTGCTGTTCTCTCAGGTTAACGGTACGAATTGCGGGCGAGTGCCTGTTCACCGAACGCTAATCGAGGATAAGACTGCGGAAGAAGTGTTGGCCCTTGCAAGAGGAGAAGAGGGAGGTCAACACCGAAAGATGCTGCACTGGATCGAACAGGACAGAAAGTCGCGATGGAAGAGTCTGGAGCTTGACAGTAGACCAGGTTCGTTACTTTTCGGGAAGCCTTTAGTGGTTGTTGTTGTTGCCGGCAAACGTCTCGCGTCGAAGAGAGTTGGCTATGGAGGGCCGCTCTCTCCCTCTCTCTCTCCTCTCTTTTTTTTTATTTTTTAAATACATCTCTTCTTCTTTCCTTCACAATAGTCTCAGAAATGAGGCTACTTCTTTTGGTTTCATCCAGAGATCTTCCAACGTGAGTCTTGTTGGACGTCTAGCGCATTTGAAGAGATGGGCCACGTCGTGAGGTCCATTGAGACAGTCTGGGCAGTAGTCAGGTATCGAGTCATCGATCCGGTGTGAGTAGTGGTTGGTGTACCTGCTGTAGCCTGAGCGGAGTTAACTCAGCGTGCAGCGGGCGTTTCTGGAGAGGTCCACTTTTTCTTCATTTATGTCCGGTGGTGGTCGGCCGCCCAGTATGACTGGACCTTGGATGGTTTCCTTTTCTTCTGAGACCATGTTTGTGTGAACTCGGTTGGCGACGCTTTTCCCGTTGTTCTTCTCTGCTGTTTCCGACAGGGCTCTTTCAACAGTGCTTCTGCATGCGATGTAAAGATCAACTTTCATGTTGCGTGGTGGGGGTCCTTGGAGAAATAATCCGTGATGGAAGTGAGTTTGGCTCAAGGTCCTTGCCAAGTATTGGGCTGATAGCATGTGAAGGTGCGATTTCGATCTCATAACTTTAGCTTCAACATGTATGTGGTCGACGCTGGCCATTTGATGGTTTCCTGTTACGATACGCAGGCCATTGTTCTGTCCTCTTTGAATTTTGGTATGTGCTGAGGAGGAGAGAAAGCTGGCCCATGCTGGAGCTGCGTAGCTGTATATGGATTGGCAAATGGCTTTGTACGTGAGACGGAGTGTCTCCTTTTGGTTGCCCCATGTACTGCCGGCTAGCGCCTTCAGTACATTGTTACGTTGCGACATTCGGCCTGCTATGTCTTTCGCATGATGACTGAATGTGAACATAGAATCATATTTAACTCCAAGGATTTTGGCGGTATTCACGGTGGGTATGCTCTGACCTCCGATCGAGACATCTAGGATAGACTTGTACTCTTTGCTGTAAGGTGTGAAGAGTAGAAGCTGGCTTTTGGCAGGAGAAATAGATAGTCCACGATCGTGGATGAACTTTTCGATGTGTGGGAGACCGGATCGTATGTGTAGCGAGGCAGTGGAAATGCTCGGATCTGACGCCCATAGCGTTATATCATCAGCATAAGAGACGATTTTGATGTTTGGATCGTTGTTCGGAAGATCGCTTAGATATAAATTGAAAAGAAGCGGTGAGAGTGCGCTGCCTTGAGGGACTCCGCTTCTGATCAGGGATGAGCTTGAGAGGACGTCGCGAAAGGATGTACGGCTCGTTCGTCCTCTGAGGTACGATGCTAGCCATTTCTTTGCGAAGTTTGGGGCGTCGGTTTGTAGGACGAGATCTATGAGTACCGCTATGTCTATGCTGTCGAAGGCCTTTGACATGTCGATTGTCAACATCACTGTACGTTTAGCTGGTCTCTTCGCGTTAAAACCTGCAGCTACGTCTTTTGAAAGAGTGAGGAGGGCAGAGGTGGTGGATCTTCCTGTGGTGAATCCATGCTGGTGCTCAGCTACTCTTACGTACGGCTTGAGTTCTTCCAATAGAAGTCGTTCTATGATTTTCGCCATCGGTGAGAGTAAGGAGATCGGTCGGTATCCTGGTCCATCCGTTGCCTCTTTCCCTGCTTTCAGGAGTGGGAGAGTGACTGAAGATTTCCAAATCATGGGAATTCTGCCAGAGCTGAGGGAGTCGTTGATGAGCTTTGTGAGGGCGGCTATACCTCTGTTCCCGAGATAATGGAAGAGTATTGGAGCGAGTCCGTCCGGTCCGAGGGCTGTTCATTTCTTTGTCTTCTTAATAGCTGATTTCACTGCGGCCTCTGAGTACTCGACAAATCTTTAGCGTGGATGTTGTGAACTTTCTTCATGGTTTTCCGATTTTTCTTTTTTTTGTAGTCGACTGGGCGTGTGAAGCGTTTGTTGAACTGGTTCGCGATTTCGAAGGAGGATGTGAGGGGTCCTTTCCCGAAGTCGATGGCGCAGTTTGGTGGGGGACGTCCTTTATCATTAAACATCTTGATCGTTTTCCACAGTTTCTTGCTGTCTAGTTTGGGATCAAAGGTCTCCATGAAGTTTCTCCAGATGTCCCTTTTGTTTCTGTCCGTGGCTCGTCTGATGTTCATGTTGAGGGTGCTGATGTCTTGGCTTGATGGGTCTGATTCTCGTAAAGCGTCTCGTTTGGTCATCCAATCTCGGATTTCTGGTGTTAAGGCAACGTTTCTCTTCTTGATGCGACCGCGTGGGATTGAACTGGCGGCTGCAGATAACAGGATCTTCCGGAAGAAGGGCTCAGCTTGGGCGGCGGGGAGGTCGGGAAGAGGTGTCGTGGATAACTTTTCTTCGACGAGCTATTCGAAGATTTTCCAGTTCGCTTTTCCGAAGTTGGTGAAGGAGACTTTCCTGTGCGTACGGATGTAGTTGGAACCCTCAAGGACGATTACGATGGGTAGATGGTCGGAGCTTCCAGATGGTATTGTTTTCCATGAGACTTGAGAAAGTAAGTCCAGCGAACAAATGGAGATGTCTGGAGAAGATGGTCTTCCTTTAGTTGTTCTTTCCTTTTTTCTTTTTTTTCTTTTTTTTCTTTAGTTCCTTTGGAAGCCTTTAGTTGTGCTAGTGCCTTCGCTTTTCTAGTTGGAATTTGTTAAGAGCTCACGAAATAACTCAATCGGTTCATTGACTTTGAAAAAACTCTTTTGTATTTGATCTTTCTACATCTGAGCTCTAAGAAAGCTTTTTTTTTAAATGAGAGAACTTGTTGACTTTGTGGTTTTCAATGGTTGTTAACTAGACTAGCCTATTATAAAGAAAATGTTGCTTTCAAGTGGAGGGTCAAAAGGAGAAAGTAACTGGTTCTCATTTTGAGAAAGTTCTTATTGGAACGTCAACACTTGAAGATCTTCGGGTGAAGTGTGTTGTTGTTTCAGTGCTGGTATGAATGAAAAACTTTCGCTTATCGAAAAAACTGCAATTTGATTGCCAATACGAGTGATAACAAAAAAGACAGACAACAAAAAGACAAGATAGTGAAGGTCAGAGAGAGTGAGAGATTGGGAAATGAAGGGGGAAGGACAGAACGGTTATGAAAGATTGAGCGATGGCGCAAAGGATAACATGGTGACCTATGATGTATGTTGAATGCTCCACTTTTAGTACTTGTTTCAAGACTTTTAAAGAACTCGGGCTATGTCAAATTATGTGAAGATGTATTTCAGAATGGCAAATTTTGAGGTTTCCACGTGACGATGTCGCTCTCTTTTCATGAGAAGAGTGGAATGACGGAAGAGATTGTGAAAGGGAAATTAGATGAGCTCGGTAAGGAGAAGATGACAGAACTGAAGAAGGCGAAGAAACAGAAAAGAGAAAAGAGGTCTTCTAGTTAGAAGACTCTTTTGTCTGGTGGATATCCAAAAGTATGAGAAGAAAAAAAATCGTTTTTTGATGGTTACTTTGGGAAAACTATTTTCTTTCCACCATGTAATTGTAACTGATAAGGAACTGTATGTATTTGATTCATCCATCATCCAATTGGAAAATTGTGTATTTTTGACCCGCAGAAAGCCGTAATCATAATATGAAGATGAACACTTTTTGAGCTATAAGACTCTTTTCGTTGACTAAGAAATAATTCCCATCAAACAGTCGATGCGACTAATCTGAAGAGAATCGATGTTCAGAATTTTCGATGATATCGTTGGCAGCGGAGATGGAATCTTATTTGACTCAGATATTTATCTGATTTCCGTATATTTCTTCAATTTGATGACGAGAAAGTTATTTCCTTTGCCGATTTGAGTTTTGAAACAGGCTGATTTGATGTAAGTACACATATTAAACACTGTAACTTTTGAGAAGTTCTTATTCAATCATGGTCTTAATTTTTCAAAACATGAACTAATGATGAACTACCAATATAATATAATAAAAAGTTGTTAATATCGTTTTTTGAATGCAACAAGAATATTCATAATAACTCGGAGATAATTCACAAGAAAGTCTTTAGAAGCGGAGTGTTTTTTTTCTTTTGAATTATTAAGAGCTTAGCTTGAAATTCGATAAAGAAATAATGGCACAGGTATGAATATAATCACCCTTTTTTCGAATCAATCAATCGATGAAATCACTTAAAGTTTAAATTTGCGCATCGACTTGGTTAGGGATTCCAGTAAAAACGTGATAAAAGCTATGTTTCAATGTCATTAATCAAAATGAGCATTCTGAGCAATGTCTAACAAACATTTAAAGTATTGGCTGAAGTGAGTGCGTAATAAAGCAATTAGCATTGAGACTGGAATAATCAAGGTTACTGTGAGACAATCATGCGACCGCCGTGTGTTTCCTTCCCACAAAGCTGTCCATGGAAGCATTCGCGCCGTAGTAGTCATTCAGCAAGTGCTTCACGCTGGACGGAACCATGCTGGAAACAGAGGTGATTCGAAAATGTTCTCTAAGTCCTTTCTCTGGGTTTTCCGGGTGTTTCTCTCTTATTATCATCTTGCGTTGAGCGCAGCTTTCAGTTAGATAAGATATCTTGGAGTGGCTCCCATGTTCTCCCCCCCCCCCTCTCGTAGGCAACTATAGGACTGGCTTATGCAGGGCAGAGTAAGATTCAGGTTCTTTACCTTATTCGCACTGTGGGCAAAATCTATGCACTAACCATGAAATACTAGTGATTTCGTCTCACGCAGTTACTCGTTCTGATGAAGAGTTAACCAACCTGAGAACAAAATTGATGATGTAACTGAATCGGGGAAGTTGCAACTCTTCACGATCCGTCAACACAGCTTCCATGATGCATTCGACTACATAGGAGGGCTCCATGATTGGCAAAAGGTTGGGCGATCTGCCATGGAAATCTCGTCAGGGTCTTATTTAATTTCGTCTTATTTGTTTATTCCGCAAACAAAAACGGTGAGGGATCATGTTGATCACATGAGTGTAATAATGGAGAAGCGTAGATTTTTTGCTCTTCATTGGATAAAGAAGAGGTATAGTTTCGGTATCGCGGTGTATACTACATATTGCATAAAAAAGTGAATTTTTATAACAGAATTTAATTTATTTTCTTTCTTCCTAGGATTTCTGTCGCCAGAATTTTGGTTTCAATGAAAGGTCTTGCCCACATCAACAAAATCAGCCAACAACCATAGGCCGTATTCAGAGAAAAAAATCTATACTAAAATTTATGGTAAACTTTATACTAAGTTGTAGTTTCGCCAAAATAGAATTCAGAGAGTAGACTTTAGGGTAAATTTTATACTGAAGTTAAGTAGGAAAGCTGAGACGCTCTCACTCGTCTTGTCGCTGTATACAGAACTGAGTTGAACTTAGGTCTACAATATACTAGGGTAAAATTTACCCCTGAGTTCATCTTAGATCTCTGAATACGGCCCCAGATTTCGGTATAGAAGTTTATAACTTACTTGGTTTCCACACCGTGGAACATGCCCGTGTTGATGTAAAATGGACACACGACTGTTGTTTTCACTCCATCCGCCTGTAATCCTTTTTTGATGTGGTCTATTCTCTTTCTCTCTATCTCTGAGTTCTCCCTCTCTTCCTCTCTCTCTCTAAGTATTTTTCTTCTCTTTTTCTCTCTTGCCTCCTCCCTTTTCTCTCTCTGTTTATTGTTTTCTCTTTCTCAACCTCTCTGAGTGCCCTCTCTCTTTTTTCTATCTCTTTATCGATCTATCTTTCTCTTTGCTCTCTAAAGTTTTCTCTTTACGTTAATCTCCTTTTTCAAATTTTTGATTGATCAGAACCTTCTGATGTTGTAATTCTGCCGTGAGAGATTCATGGAATCCGACTGCTCCATGTTTAGATGCACAATAGTCAACCTTAAACAATTTTGTTGGGTACAGTACTTAGAAATACAGTATCATTCATTAATATTGTGTTTCGGGTTAAGACTCGATGAATTAATGAAATCCAGGAAGATTCCGAAGCTAACTGAATTAATAAAATAACACTGTTGTAAAAAAAAAACAATTTGCTGCTAATTTTGCATGAACAGTCGCTTGAAAAAATCCTTTTTTCTAGTGCGAAGTAGTTTTCAATTTGCACTGAGACTGTGTGGTAAGAAAATGCACCAACCAGCCCAGCGACACCGCACTTCCCTGCAATAGAAGCGATGGTAACAACATGTCCATGGTTGCGTTCGATCATTCCAGGGAGAAATTGCTTGGCCAGCTGAAAATTAGCCATCTCACTTCGATCTCACTACTACCAAAAATTTCGTTTTTATAATTCTGATGCAATAATTTTTGAGTTTGAAGTCTCAAAAGGAAAATTCCTAGTCATGATGAACCCTTGAATACATAATTGAACGAACCGTGTTTTGAAAACACTACTTTAAAAACTTTTCTTCATAATTTTTTTACAAAGCCAGAGAAAAAGTACTGAATAAGCTCTCAATTTCAAAGAGTATCTGTCATTAGTTGACTCCAATCGCAAATACTTGAATTATTTAATGGGTCACTGACGAAAAGAAGGGCATTCGTATTGACAGCAACTGTCTTCTCCATCAGTTCATCGGGACAGTCGAAGATTTTCTTCCCCGTGACAACACCCGCGTTGTTCACCTGATTATATTGTTTTAAACAATTTCTTAAACTTCTCATCTACTTATCGGATGCAATGACAAACATCTTATCGATCAATTATATTTTCCTTCGGATGCAATGACAAATCCATGACATCTTATCGATCAATTATATTTTCCTTCGGATGCAATGACAAATCCATGACATCTTATCGATCAATTATATTTTCCTTCGGATGCAATGACAAATCCATGACATCTTATCGATCAATTATATTTTCCTTCGGATGCAATGACAAATCCATGACATCTTATCGATCAATTATATTTTCCTTCGGATGCAATGACAAATCCATGACATCTTATCGATCAATTATATTTTCCTTCGGATGCAATGACAAATCCATGACATCTTATCGATCAATGATATTTTCTGGTATTATTACAATGACAGTTTACGTGGCTTCGGCTCAGTATTATTAATCACGCTTCTCGTTTGATCTGATGTAGCTGTTATACAAAATACTATACCGAGCAGTAAGACAATTGCTATGCAAATAGGAAGGGATCATCCAGATGTCAACTTTAATCTCAATTCCTCACTGATTTCGTTCACTTCATCATTTCGTGATTTAGGATCTTTATTTTAAGGAACATGTGAATCATATCTGTAATAATGTTGTATGGGCCTTAAATGTGCATTATCATGTGTGCGTGTGTAGCTCAGTGGGGAGAGCATTCGCCCGGAACGCGAAAGGTCACGGGTTCGGTTCCCGTCACACCACACGATTTGTGCACAAGTTTCTGCGAACAATCCGCTCCTCTGCTCGGTATAAAAATCCGTTGCTTGAGATCAACGAGGAGTAGGGAATACTCTAATTTACATGGGGGCCGAACCGGGATGAGAAGAGAGAATAAAAAGAGAAAAAGAGAAAAAAAAAGAAAACCCGAGCATGAGCTACATAGTTCGCAGAAACAAAGGCGCCTAGACCTCTGACCCTAGACCTCGAGAGACCTCGGTGTTGAGAGGGGGGCATGTTGTATGGGCCTTAAATGTGCATTATCATGTGTGCGTGTGTAGCTCAGTGGGGAGAGCATTCGCCCGGAACGCGAAAGGTCACGGGTTCGGTTCTCGTCACACCACACGATTTCTGCACAAGTTTCTGCGAACAATCCGCTCCTCTGCTCGGTATAAAAATCCGTTGCTTGAGATCAACGAGGAGTAGGGAATACTCTAATTTACAATAAGGCTTTTTCTATTTCTTATCTCATTCTGAGATCTTTTCGTACAAAAAATGTTGCAATTCTCATGAAGCTATTTTGTACTTAAGTTAGACCTATCCTGGAGTACTCCAGTGAAGTCTGGAATACTATTGACTTAACGCTAAGTAAGAAAGTAGAGTCTGTCCAAAGAAGATTTACTAAGCGTATTTTAAATAGAGCAGGAATTAGTTTATCTTACGAAGGAAGACTGAATTGGCTTGGCTGTGAAAGTCTTCAAAGACGCAGACTTATTAACGATGTGTTCACTTTGCATAGAATAGTGTTTAAAAGATTAGATTTCACTTGCCCAGATTTCTTACCAATGTCTCACTGTACTAGGACTAGAGGACATCATTGGAAGCTTTTGTTGCCTTTGTGCCACACAAATCTATACAATAAATTCTTCACAAATAGAGTTGTGAATCATTGGAATTCTCTTCCTTCTCATTTTTTCAATTTGAATGCATTGTCAGCTAAGAAGTTTCTATTCCAGTACTTAAATTAGAATCCTGATCATTTATTGGCTGTTGTTCATTTTAAAATATTGATTACCATGTTGTAATCTCTCACCATCCGTTGTATGTCTGAACCTTTACAACTGGAATAAAGAAAAAAGAATAAAGAAAAAATAGCAACTGACGAGAATATCCACTGCTCCGACCTCCTTCTTTACAAGTGCGGCGGTGGCGTTAATTGCATCTCGCTTCGAGAGGTCTACAGTATACGTGTATACCTAATAAAAGAGGAATGTCTAAAAGGCCTTCAAATTTCCAAGACATGGTGAGCATAGGTAACTCTACTGGGTAAAAACATTGCCCGGAAAGCAAAGACGCAAACACCATGTGAAAAAAGGATTTATTTGGGTACATTTGGGTGCGGAAAAAGTGATGTATACTTTTTATATTTTCCATCTTTCTCTTTCCTGGGTGTTTCTCTAACCCGCACTGTGGATAGAATCTATGCGCTGCTCAAAAGGGCCAAAGATAGAAGTCAATTTTGTATGCGTTCTCTTTTTCATCACATGCCCTCCTTCTCTCTTCCCTCATTATTGTTCTTTTTGATCTAAACGTTGTTTTTTGGCTATAGATGAGAAACGGTCTGAAAGGTTCTCGAGTTTATCGGTAGGATAGTAAGATTTCTTTCGTAAATTATACTATTTAAAAAACCATTGATAATTTGGATGATTTCTTTCAGTTCTCTCGAAACAGAGGAGTACTCAAGTTATGAACAGTCAAACGAGCATCTGAAGAAATCACGCATGGATCGCTCACCTTAGCTCCTGTTTTGCCCAAGAAGGCCTTAGTCTCTTCATTGCCTTTGCTGTTGATATCCCATAGCACCAATGTGCATCCGAGTTTGGCAAACTTGAAAAAAATAAGTTTTTGACAAAGCTTGCAGAGCAAACAGTGAGCTTTTCTGAGTCTTTGGCCAAAAACATATATATCAGTTTTTAGGCGTCTATAATCCATGATATTTTATAACGGAGTCTTTTAATGGGTGTAAAACGTTGATATATGTAGTCCAAACAGCTGTTAGCATAGCCTTGATCAGGGGTCTTCGAATGAGTATTGCCTTCAGCCAAATAGTTACCGTAGTCCAAACAGCTGTTAGCATAGCCTTGATCAGGGGTCTTCGAATGAGTATTGCCTTCAGCCAAATAGTTACCGTAGTCCAAACAGCTGTTAGCATAGCCTTGATCAGGGGTCTTCGAATGAGTATTGCCTTCAGCCAAATAGTTACCGTGAAATTCATATGAAGAGTGACTATTGTCTACATATGAATAGTGACAATGCGGTAGATAAGCTCGCCAACCTCAATGGCCATCAAGCGCCCAATGCCGCTGCCTGCTCCAGTGACAAGACAGACATCACCTGCAGTTAGAATTCACAAATGAATCTCGGGCTTAAGTTGGCAAAGGAAACGAAATTCCTTTTGCAAGAAAGACACAGAATCGATTCCGGAAACATCGACTACTTCTATGTAATTTTATACGGAAGTTTTAGCCCTTTAGTTAGAGAACCATTGATGCCTAAATTTTTGATTTTTTTCGAGCTTAGATGAATTAGGAATGGTTAAAATAATTTTTCCTGGTTTTCTCTTTCTTCGGATTTTTTCTCTTTTTTTTCATTTGTTCACTAATTTTCTACTGTTTTCATGGCGAGTCCCGGTTCACGATCAGTTTAAATGCATAGTTTATGTATCGAAATTCCTTAAAAAAATTTCCATGCACTTCAAATCGTCGTAAACAATTCCTTACTGAGACTCAAGAAACTAACCGGAAACTGATTTTCGTGGTAAGACCCCGTTCGGCAAAAGTGCTTTCACCGATCCAATTATACACGAAATTATAACTTTCGCGAGGACTACTGCGAAGTAGAGGACTTCTTGCACGACTTCTTCCATTGATGTAGTGGAATGGCAACCCCTGTAATCACCGGAATCATTTTGCTCTCCTACCGCTCTTTCGGGAAACCCAGTTTACTGAGACTCAAGAAACTAACCGGAAACTGATTTTCATGGTAAGACCCCCCTTCGTGGTAAAAGAAGGTGAAAAAATCGAACAACGGCTGGTATTTTGTGATTCAAAATCGCGAGGGTGAAAATTTCATAAGTATAAATCTTAGTGGTGCCGGGTACAGAGTGTCGCGGGTAAAAAGAGTCGTTGTACGGCTGATGAACACCGATGAAAGCGGAACGCCTCACATGTTTTACCACCATTCGTGTCAACTGCACGCCTCAAAAAGGTTGGGGGCTTATAAGAAGCATGGCTACTAAACCACGGATTATAAGAGGCATGGCTACTAAACCACGGATTATAAGAAGCATGGCTACTAAACCACGGATTCTCATTGTTCATTGCTCAATGGAAGCCGAAACTTCTATCCAATGCCAGAATACGAGGTTAAATGGTTTTAAAATAGGTTTGTCCTATAAACCAGCGTGCGAAAACCTTTGGTCGGAACGGTAAGCAGTGAACGTTGCATACGCGCTACAAGCCATATTCATAGCGTTTGTACTACCAGCATGTTCTGCTCGCCTAGCACAGTGAAGTACGGACATCCTCTTCAGATTGATTCGATCATGTGAGGATCTTCCGTGAGAAATAATAAAGGCTGAGCTGACCTTGAGACGGAAATAAACGTCTCGAGTTTTAAAGCCATGCAATGATAAAAAGTAGATCTTGCTCAGTTCTTGCAACTCATTGCAACATGAAAGGTGGTTGAGAAAGAACAGTTGACAAAGAACAGAAAGATTCCATCGAATCAAGTAGAACTTAACAAATAAAAATGAAGATCAGAGCAGATTGCTTCTAAGTTCAAAGGTAATGCGGCGTATAATGAGAAAAACATAAGTGAATAACTGAAAACAAAATTGCAAAAAGAATATTAATTACCTCACCTTCAAAAGTTAGAGTTTTAGTTGCTGGTAGTACCAAAGTTATAGTTAGAGTTAAGATTTAGAGTTGTAGTGTTATATCAGTCATTACTATGAACAAAAACACTCATTCATTTCATGTCAGATGAAACACTTGAGACGCTTCTATTACGCTTCTAATACTTTCTTTCGCTAGCTACATCATTCTTTTTGTTGAGAATCTCTCTCTTCTCCTCTTGTTTTTTCCCTCCAAATCTTTCACGTATCTTTCATCTCATTCTCAAGTTTTTGTCTTTCTCGATCCTTTCATTCTCTTTTTTATCTTTCGTTTGTGGCTTTTTTATAACGATGACGATCTGAGAGGAAAAGAGATGGAATGAGAAAGATAGGAACGGAAGATGACATGATGTCTCACAGTGCTCACACCAAAACATATTTGTGAAGTCATCTAAGAAGGTATGATTTAATGCTTTTTCTATACTTGTCTTCGAGCCTTTCGATGAATTTTTTAGCGTCACTTTCGTCTCAGGCAAGTCTTATAATAATTGAAAACTACGTATCAAAGTTCCAGAGCAGAGATCTCTTTGGGTGACTATCAAAGTTACAGAGCAGAGATCTCTTTGGGTGACTATCAAAGTTACAGAGCAGAGATCTCCTCCAGTGACTTTACCCCACAATTTCTTTTCTTTTTCATCTTTCTTTTTCTCATTCAGTCTCTCTCATTCTTTGTCTGACTCTCTCGCAACGCTTATGACTTTTTTCTTAGAAAAGCAGACCAGGCTCGAATAGCGTTGTAAAATGAAGAAAATTGTCTTCATCAACTTGAACTCTCAAGAAGAACTAAGCCATGTGGTAGCAATTAGAATTGGCTCCCTTCAGGTAAGAGTTGATTAAGCCATATGGTAGCAATTAGAATTGGCTCCCGTCAGGTAAGAGTTGATTAAGCCATATGGTAGCAATTAGAATTGGCTCCCGTCAGGTAAGAGTTGATTAAGCCATATGGTAGCAATTAGAATTGGCTCCCGTCAGGTAAGAGTTGATTAAGCTATGTGGTAGCAATTAGAATTGGCTCCCGTCAGGTAAGAGTTGATTAAGCTATGTGGTAGCAATTAGAATTGGCTCCCGTCATGTAAGAGTTGATTAAGCTATGTGGTAGCAATTAGAATTGGCTCCCGTCAGGTAAGAGTTGATTAAGCTATGTGGTAGCAATTAGAATTGGCTCCCGTCAGAAAAGAGTTTCTTTTTTGTAAAGAAAGTCAAAGTGAGATTATCTTATATTGCTGCTAGTCGAGAGATAAAAAAGAGATATATAGAGAGAAAAAGAGAGAAAGACAAAAAGAGATGATAAAGAGCTAGAATACGAGAGAAAAGAGAGAGGAATAGATAATGAGAAAGAAAGGGGAGAAGAATCGAAAAGGAACACATAAACAAGATATATATGGCAAGCGAAACATAGAAATAAAAACTAAATCGTGAGAAAAATAGACACAAGGCAAAAAAATTAATACATATTCCAAAGCTAAGTGAATTGAGCAGTCGTGAACCTATAATTGTTAAGATGGGGGAGATCAGAGATTGATATAGGACACATGTCGGGTAGAGGAAGAATGCTGCTGCCACAATCAATAGATCGAGTTGTGGTCGGACATTCAAATGAGTCTTCCAGTACGAGAAATATGTATAGCAACGGAAAGGGATCAGGGAAACATGTGTATGATTGGCTGAAGAACAGAGTTTTTTAGCTACAACAGTTATAAAGTACTAGACTAACTCACGAGAGCCTCTAAAGAGAGATCGAGAGTTTTGTAGAGAAATAGAAAGATGAAAAAGACTGGATTGTGGGATTGGGGAGGACCGAGTGACGAAGGAGAAAAGATATGAAGCAAAACGGAAAGGAGGAAGTCTGAGAAAGGGAGAGAGAAGGAGAGAAAGAGATAGAAATACAGAGAAAAAAGAGAGATAGAGAGTAAGAAAGAGAAAGATGAAGACATTAAGGTGAGAGAGAAACAGAGAATAAATCGAGATAGAAAGGTTATAGTAAATCTAATATGAACGAGTAAGTGCATCGAGTTCCGCTATTTCCACAACAGAGTAGTAATTCTTTGCTAATGCTAAAGATGTGGTAAAGTGCTTTTTCATGTTGTTCTCAAACCTGTCAGTTTAAAACACTACTTCTTTTACAATGTGTTCCGAGCTTACTGTTACTTCTTTATTTTGTACCCTTTAATTCAATTTAACAAGTGCCCAGATGATTACTTTTTCATTGCTAAATGATAGTGTTCAAGGTTAGCACTTCAGCAATACAAAAATTGAAATGCGAAGAGACAAATTGTTCAAATAAGTTCTGTATAGCAGCTATCGCAGATTATCTTATCATGCATTATGATGGGTTGAAAACTTCACCCGAAGGTATAATGGCCACCCAAGTCATTACTTGCCCCTCTCTTCGCTGTTAGCAAGTTACCTTTCTCCGCATTAAAAAAACAAGGCTGAAAAATTTCGGCTGAAAATGAGAACTTTTCTTATGCGGTATCGTTAGCCCAAGCCGTACGGCCTCATTAACGTAAACTTTTGCCTAAGCCTAAACGTTTTTCAATGTAAAATTTTTTTAAAATTATTATTTCAACGAGACCACATAAGAAAAAGCTAACGAGACCGCATAAGAAAAGTTTTGATGTAAAAATAAATTTAATGTAAAAATAGAAAGAAACTAACTTCTGATCAATTTAAAGCACCTGATCAATTCTAGCCATAACATACATATATATACTTTTTTTGTGTTACAGTGCATTGTTACATTTTTACATACACATTGCTTTGCATAATAATAAACAAATAGTTTATCGCATACAGGATAATGACGAAAAAACAAAGAAATAGTATATAGCACAATTACAGCTACACTAAAAGCGTAAAACTTTTTCTAAAGTGAGAAAAGTTGAAATGATGAATGAATTCAATAGGTTATGAACAACAGAAAGGCTTTCACACTGTTCGACGAGAACAGAGTTTCTGGTAAATTGTTCCATCTCTCTGTTACTCGAACCGGTAATATATTCAATGATAGGAAAACCCTTTAATTTAATAGAAAAACAATGATAGGAAAACCCTCTAATTTCGTTATCGCGGCTGAACGGTACATGAAAATCAAAAAAGGATTATTTTATTTCCTTCTGTTCGTAAAATCTACAAAGATAACAAGCAGTACACAACCGTAGCCGAGCTCAAGGATGCCATTGAAAAAGAGTGGGATGGATTCGCGCAAGAACTAATCTCTGTCTTCTATGAAAGCATGCCTAACCGCATGTTAGAAATTATCACAAAAGAGGCCATGCCATCCATTATCGAGCTATTTTAGTTAGTTTTTGATGTAAATTGACTGTTAATTTCAAAATTCTCATATTTTGTAACGGTTGATTTCCCTATAATGGTATTTTTCTCGACGAATAAGCAATGAATTTTCATGAAACGCGATGTATCCCAGTTTTCAAGAGCGAGGAAAAAATTGATTTTTGATTACCATTTAACGTTCAGCCGCAATCACGAAAAATAAGGGTTGTCCTATCATATCAGTACAACGCACTCTCTGTATATATACGCGACAGTTCGCACCCAAAGTTTATTTTCATGTATTTTTTTCATTTGACTTTTTGCTCAGGCTTAGTACATGCTAAAAAGGCCCCGCGGCTTAGTACGAGACCGTACGAAACAAGCAGCCACATAATTATTGTTTTGGAGAAGAAAAAAAGCGAAATGTCCGGTGCGAAGTGTCTTGATGCGAAATGTCGCGGTGCGAAACGTATATATATTTATATATTATGTCATTCAGGAGAGGGGCCAATTAATTGGGTCCTTTCATAGTTGGTCAAGGGTAGAAAGAGTCGCCTATAGGACATGCTTATTTAATCCTTGTTCATGGTAAACGTGCGAAACCTTCACAGATCACACCAAACATTCAATCGTTTTCGCCAATCATATACATACAAACATTGTAGAAGAAAACTCGGAGGTGAACCATATTTGTAAAAGAAAATCCATTGAGTCGTTGGAAATGAATAGAAAGAAAGTGATGAGCTATGACGTCCAACAAAAGCTAAATTTTTCATAGCTAGGTTTTTCCTTTTTTCATGTTATCTAGAATCCATGAATCGAATTCCCGGAAAAAATTAACAGCTCATAGCAAGGCCAGGTTTACCTTGTACCCTCACAGGCACCGAGATAGGACCCTTATACATAGGACCCCTTATCGCGAAGGAAGAGAATGAAACTGTCAGGAAAATTCAATAAACAGAGAGAAAGAAAGAAGTTGTTAGAATGAGAAATACAGCTAGATATATAAAAATAAAAGGAATGAGAAAGGGAATAGAAAAAGTGAAAATTCAATTCTTAGAGAGAAAGAGACACACGCAGAGAGAGAGATACAGAGATAAGAGAGATCAAGACACAGAGAGAGAAACAAAGAAAAATAAGTAAAAATAGTTCAAAGAGATAAAAAATCAGCAAGTAGAATATTAGTGATTGATACTTCTTGATAACGGCAGTAGATAAGAATATAGAAGAGCGTTTCAATAGAATACAAATGCATCCTCAGTAAAGGATTGGTATAAAAATTTTGTTAAAATACACAGTTCTTGCACCATTCAAACCACAAGAACCGTAACATTTTTACTGGGGGGGAATATGAGAGATACTGGGGGGTATATGAGAGATACTGGGGGTATATGAGAGATACTGGGGGGTATATGAGAGATACTGGGGCGTATATGAGAGATACTGGGGGGGTATATGAGAGATACTGGGGGGTATATGAGAGATACTGGGGGTATATGAGAGATACTGGGGGGTAGATGAGAGATACTGGGGGGTATATGAGAGATACTGGGGGGTATATGAGAGAAAGGATTCAAAATGAATAAGTTGAAAAGAAATAGTTATTATGAGCATGAAAAAACATTGAGAACAAGTGCATCAGCAAAATAACTTTCGGAACAAAGTCGTCGGTTCAAAAAAGGACCGACAATTAAAACAGCTGATTAGTTGGATCACTTACAAATTCAATTCAATTCAATTCAATTCAATTCAATTCAAACTCAAACTCAAACGCTTTATTCTCGATGACATGGGACATGAAGCGCCATTATATCGAGCAGCTCCATCTGATTCTACGGACAGTACAGAAGAATGAGAATGTTGAATAGAGTGTCGATCATGGTTTGTACATTACATCACTCTTTACACCGCAACAAATTTGCAAGGACATTTTGTTTTGTTGGTCTAATAATTGTTGGCGAGGTCAATCAAGGAAGGAGCCTTGAATTAGTCAGCTGAAATTTATTGTCACAACTTCATTTGAACTTAGCAAGACAAATATAATATTTTCTTTTCTTTTTGAGCAAAACTATTTTTTATGTCTCATTAGTAAACCCGTGATTTCTTCTGATTTGTAATAAACTCGCAACTTATCATCAATTGAATAATTACTAGTGTGAATTAAGAATTAGGTTTTATGTACATATGTATGACTAAAAAGTTACGGTTTGACATACACGTATAACCTTTTGAGAGACTAAACTAACGAGCAGACAACTATTCACTGTTTGCATACAAACCTATGCATAATATCTTTCAATACGCTTAATCCTTAGCCTTTTGCTGAAAAAATCATGTTATTATTCATGCCTATAATTATCGAATTTCGTTACTAGGCGTTAAAAACGCAAATCATTAAATTAATTAAGGTTAGAACTGTGCGAAACTGCGTATCGACTTCAATTCCGGCTATACTACACCGAAGTATATATAATTATTAAGCTGTGGTTAGTTGTTCGAATCGGTCTCGTTCCTAGGCCGTATTGCATCGTTAGCGCAAACTTTGCCTAAGCTCAAGCAGAGATAGAGAAGAAGTCTTAGAAAGCGAGGCTCTTATTTCCTTAGGGCAGGCATACCCTGCGTCTTGTCTTGCAGACATTCGAATACTAAACGAAAAAATGAATTTAAACGCTGCGGTTTCGAAAATTTTCTTCATAGGTGATCATTCTGAGCATCAGATACTCCGGTTCTTGAAAAAAATTTTTTACAAAAAAATTATTTTTACATCAATAAGTTATTTTTACATTAAAAAATATTTTTACATCAAAAACTTATTTTTACATTAAAAAAACGCTTAGGCTTAGGCAAAAGTTTATGCTAACGAGGCCGTACGGCTTAGGCTAACGAGACCGTATCAGAAAAATGCCACTCTGCTCTGTCTGGCGTCTAGTATGCCCATGATTATAAAAGAACCGAAAGCTAATCAGAGCGCAGACAGCCAGAGAGCACGCGGTCTGTCTCGAAGTAAAGTAGACCCGAAACTGCTAGTATATGATTATAGTTTTCCATAGTTGATTCGTATAAAGTAGCGGGAGAGGTCTAGTGCTTTCAAGATGAAGAGGAACATTATCTGATTGTATCGTCCGTTCTCTTATTTACCTTCCCTTTGTCTCTGTTTTTTTCTTCTTGTGATTATCTCTCTCAAACTATATTTTTCACTTTCTCTCGCTCACTTTTTCTCTTTCTCTTATAAATACAACCAAGATTTTTGACCACTACTACGTCGAATTGTTTTCCGTGCACTCTCACAGTTTTCGTCGATGTGTCTCTCTATACTTTCTCCCTCTTTGAAACTGTGCTCTTCTTCCTAATCTTGACTAGTTTTCTCTCTCTCTCTCTTTCTCTCTCTCTCTCTCTCTCTCTCTCTCTCTCTCTCTCTCTCTCTCTCTCTCTCTCTCTCTATTCTCTGGTTAGCACTCTGCCCATCCCCCTCCTTATAACAGGTTATCATGTCCTCTGAATCCTAATCCACTGGTAAAAATAGAAACTATAGGGGAACAGAGAATGTTCATTCAGTAAGTCAGCAGTACAGAGTACATGAAATGGTCGGGAACTATAACCATGCTTCCTTCCGTATCACGAATGTGGTCTTCTTATCTCCTTAAAGTCTACTTTAGACTAAACAACTTCTAAAGCAGACTCATGGAAGCAACCGGAACAGAGCAGAGCACAATAAAAATAATCAATAATTTATTCTTGCAATCATTTTGATTTCATTGTAAATATGTATGTACGTTTAACCTGAAAATTGAATATAACAAAAAAATTTAACATAGATATTTCGTAGTCAGAAAATAATGAAATGCAGTGGCAGTGTATTGAAGTCTTCAGTCAGAAACGATAGGGTTAGATAAAACAATTCATGAACTTTCAATATTTGACAACAGATAATGTTGACGCTGAATTCAATTTGGTAAATCTTTAAGGTTTCGGCTCTTTTGTGGTGTGAATCTTCGTTTCCACGAGCAGATTTGTTCCTGTTTGCTTTTTGAGACTGATTCCAGACTGATTCGAGACTGATTCGAGACTGATTCGGCCCGGACGTATCAAGTGCTGCATCAAAAGCATCAATGTTCTTCATTCAAATGAATCGTGTATATTGATTTCGTCATTTCAATACGTACATAATTATTCTATGAGACTTAGAGTCTTGAATATTGACATAGTTTTTAAACCTTCGCCTGCGAAAAAAGTGTTTGTGAGAAAAAAGTAGACTATTTTGAATAACATGAATACAAGAAACTAATGTTTACTTACTTTTCTGGTTGACTAGTCCTCTCATCACTCGTTCCAATCAAGCTCTGATGTCGCGGAGTCTTCCAAATAAGGTTGACAAACTGAGCGGCTACAAAGACTCTTAAGGCCGAAGCTAAATAGTCCTCTGACCAAACTTCATTTTAATCGATTACCTGTTTGCTAAACATCTATTAAAAGACTGGTTCTGAAAGAATTGTCTTCAAGCGGTAAAGCTACTATTGATCAATGATCGGATAATTTTTCTTTTTGCAAAATGAACAAAATAAAAATATAAAAATGAATGAGAGTGGACACCAACGAAAACTGATTATCTTATTCCCCTTTATTCCACATTATTTCCCTTCCTATCTAACGATTCCATATAAGCGATGGCCTTACAAGCTATCCTATGGTAATAAAGAATTTTTTTTTAAATAAATGAATGATTCTACGAATAGGTTTCTTTTGTATTTTTACATGTATTCGGCAACCAATCTTTCGGTGTTTATAATTCAATTTATAGTGCACTCTGAGCTCCAACTTTTACATATGCTTTTCTCGCATGTGTTTTTATTACATGGTTGAGATTTCATCTCATTTGATCAATTCTCAAAAGAATGGTGGCCGCTCATAGACCATTGTGGACTATCATTGTGGACTTGCACAAACTTGGTCAATCCAATACGCACATCGCTAAGGAGCTTAACGCCTTTCGCAATCTTGTCTGGGAAACAATCAAACGGTTTGAACAGATCGGTACAATTGCTGACTTGCCCCGAAGAGGTGGTCCTCGATTAGTGCGCACCCCTAACAAGATTGAGGCAGTGAGGACGCGAGTTAATCGAAATGCTATGCATAGCATGAACAAAATGGCCTTCAAAATGAACTTATCATGAACGACAGAGATTCGTTCAAAGATTCGTTAAATTGATTTGAGGCTCACCCCATATCGCACTGAAAAGGTTGTCATCCTAACTCTGAAGAACAAGGAGGAAAGACTCAAAAAGTGCCGCGCCCTAATCCTCCAAACGCGCGACAATTCTCGCCTTTGGAAAGTCTTCTCGGTTGAAAAGCTGTTCACTGTGGAAGAGGCCTACAATCCTCAAAATGTGCGAGTGCTTTTTTCAGACTCACATGCAGCTAATGAAGCCGATATAATCGTTCATAGAGCTTCCCATCCCTCACAAGTCAGGGTTTGGGCCGGAGTGTCCGCCACCGGCAAAACTCCCCTTGTTTTTGTCGAACCAGGAGTCGAAATTGACCAGGAATAGTACCGCCAGCATATTCTTTGAAAAGTATTGCTTCCTTGGTCTGCTTCTCACTACCGTAATACACCTTAGGTCTTCCAGCAAGATTCTGCTTTTGCTCACAAGGCTATCGGAACACAGGCATGGTGCAAGGCTCATTTCCCGACTTCATCTCCAGCGCAGAATGGCCCTCTTCATCGCCCGAACTTAATCCGCTGGACTATTTCGTGTCGTCATACCTTGAGAGAAAGTCAATGCTCATCCTCACTTGAATCTGGAGTCTCTAAAAAAAAACCCTGCAGGAGGAGTGGTCGAAGATCGACGACAAGTATCTTCGTCCAGTGATCGAAGCGTTCCCAAAGAGACTCCGGGCTGTCGTTCGTGCCAAAGGAGACCAAATCGAATGATTTTTGAACCAATGTTTTTTATTATTGTGAGCTAATAAATAAACAAATTTCAACACTCTTGCTTACTTATGCACTGAGATAAACGTTTGTAAACGCGTTACCGAATACATGGGCTACCCTGTATACATAAAATAAACTGTTTACCAGGTTCCTCTCCAGAATCAGTGCTAAATAGAGCCGTTAACTGAAGCTCGGTTGGAGTTCAGGCTATGAAAATGAGTTTTAACCATGCTTTTATTTTTATTCTTTATTCGCTTCATGATCAATGTCATAGACATGAAACGTGTTCCAACAAGTTCATCCACCAAGACGGCTCGAAAAAATGTAACCTATTGTATCAATCTCAGCTGAGTTGGCTCACATATTTTTATCATTATGGTAAAATTTCGCTTCTTTACTCATTTGAAAAATATCCAGTCACAGTTGAAATAGCAGATGCTACAGGGTGGCCCATGAATAGTGTTACAAATTGGAATTGTTATACCTTATTTCAAAACAGAGAAAATCATCTCAAATTAACATATTTTATCAACAACATAAATGTCAACATTCACGCAAAAGTTCAGCTCAAACGATCTCCTTTTGCCCGAACTACAGCTCGAAGTCTCTTTGGGAACGCCTCCACCACTGTACGAAGGTATTCGACTCCGATGTTGTCCCATTCTGCCTGAAGGGCATTCTTCAGGTAATCAATATTTGGGTGGGAGCGAGAGTTTACCTTGGACTCCAAGTAGGCCCAAATGGAATAATCGAGCGGGTTCAGGTCGGGTGATGAGGCCGGCCATTCTGCTGTTGTGATGAAGCCGGGAAAATTTTCCTTGCACCACGTTTGAACCTTTTTAGCTTTGTGGGCTGGTGCTGAGTCTTGTTGAAAGGTCCATGTCCTCTGATTGAAATGCGATTGAGACCATGGATGGAGCACGTCTTGCAGAACATGTTTCAGATAGTATTCCGTGTCGATCTTGACGCCTTTCTCGACGAAAACAAGCGGTGTTTTTCCTGTTGCGCAGATCCCCGCCCAGACCATGACTTGAGTTGGATGTGCACTGCGTTGGACCGTTCTACCCTTGCTATCGGCTTGCTCTGCGTCCTTCGCAAGCACTCTGACGTTTTGGGAGTTGTGGACTTCTTCCACGGTGAACAGCTTTTCGTCAGAGAACACCATATTGAAATGTTCGCCTTGTTGCGTACGACGAAGAAGGTCGCGACATCTTTTGACTCTTTCCGACTTGTTGCGAGCCGACAGAAAAGCGGCCTTCCGTGTACGATACGACCTGAGTCCCAGCTCCTCCGTGACTATTCGACTCAATGAAGTTCGGCTCATCGGGAGCTGCTGCGCCATCTGTCTGATGCTTCGTCGTGCATTTCGGTTGATCCGACTCCGAACGGTTTCGATGAGTTGTGTCGTGCGAGCAGTGCGAGGACGACCTCGCCTTGGACGGTCCAAAGATGTGCCAAGCTCCTCGAATCGTTTGATCGCTCGATACACTGTCATGCGAGGCAGGCGAAGCGTTTCAGCAATGCGAGCAGGGGCGTGGCCAAGAGTGTGTAGGCGAATGATCGCAGTTCGCAAGCGATTCGACGCTGTCATTACCCTAAACATCGATGGATTCAATCGAAACTCACTTGACACGTATAAAAAATTACGGGGAATCGGAAAAAACAAGAAAAGTGACCGCTACGTGCGGTCACTTCCTCAGGAAATGTTCTCAAACATTTGTAACACTATTTATGGGCCACCCTGTATATATATATATATATTTTATCTACATCTTTCGATGCAATAAGGCACAAATTTATTTACAATTGAAAATGAGTAATGAATAGATCAGCTAAACAATTTTCAAATACGATAACAAAAGCGATACATCAATTTGACTTAAATATAGCGAATTAAACAGGAAAAACAAACAAACAAACAAACAAAACTATATAAGTAGAACAATTTGAACGACAAAAAAATAAATTAAATAAATTAGTTCTGAATTCATGACGAGAGAAGAGTAGATAGAACACCACTTTTTAATTGGGATTTAAAATATTTCAGGTTCATACTATTAATCAAGTTTCGAGGTAGTTTGCTGAAAAGGCGGGATATTCGCATTCCATAAGAGTTGTTTCTAGCTGTATTCTTGCTACCCTGAACTAATAAGCCATTTATATTAGTTCGCGTTGGAATAGTCTCTTTGAAAAATCTCTTTTTATCTATTATCGACAGTCCATGGAAGATCTTGAAACCCATATCTAAGTCAGAAAATATCCTCCTCTTGGAGAGAGAAACGAATCCAAGGCGGGCAAGTCGATTGGGGTAAGAAGGAAGAGACCTCGTATTAACTTCATTTGCGAAACATCGATGATAAACTATGCGAGTGAATTTCCTTAAAACTTTCTCAATATCATCATAGTATGGATTCCATATTTTTTCCTTCCATAGTATGGATTCCATATATTCGAAGCATAGTCCAAGTGCGGCATTACATAAGTTTTAAAGCACTTGACCAGTATACCAGGATCATTAACAGTTACCGCACGGAGCATAGCATACATTGCTTTAGATGCCTTTTTAACTCGGTCTGCTACAGCCTCTTTCCTACGCAAAGAAGAAACTATTTGTATGCCCAGGTCACGTATCTGAGATACATATGAAATGGAAACATTATTTATACTGTATGAGGAATATAAAGATCGACCTCCAATGTGAATATGGAGAGACTTGGATGGAGAAAGAGATAGTTGGTTAACTAAACACCAATCGAATACGGAATCTAATGCTGATTGCAGCTCTCGAGTTCGTTCGCCGTATGAGTTATTATCATAAGAAACATAAATCTTGAGATCGTCTGCGTATGCTTGATAACGAATATTAGGAAAGTTCTCTAGTACCTCATTTATATCGGATATATACAGAGTAAAAAGAAGTGGCCCCAGGACAGACCCTTGGGGCACACCCGATGTGGCATTCATTGGATCAGAAGTGACATCACCCATACCCACAGAGAAAGATCTATTTGTTAAATAAGACTCAAGCCAAGAAAGGAGTGGGTCAGTAATTCCATAATGTGTGCATTTAGACAAAAGCTTACTTATACTAATGGTGTCAAATGCACGAGAGAAATCAAGGTAGATGACATCCGTTGAAAGACCTTTGGCTAACGAAGAGGTCC
This sequence comes from Allodiplogaster pararmata, assembly GCA_964056735.1. Taxonomy (NCBI): domain Eukaryota; kingdom Metazoa; phylum Nematoda; class Chromadorea; order Rhabditida; family Diplogasteridae; genus Allodiplogaster; species Allodiplogaster pararmata. The sequence goes on from OZ057407.1 coordinate 9,158,921, forward strand.
AATCATCTTCACATATTAATAAATTGGTTACTGTGGACGCTCCACGCCTAAACCCATGTTGATTGATAGGTATAATAGAGTGCTCGGATAGATGATTGATTATGAAAGCTCTAACAAGTCGCTCCATCGTTTTAGAAATGCTGAGACGTATACACTTTTTTGGGTCTATGTTTTGGAGTGCCATCGCTTTGTCTTGAGAAAAAGATCAGCGTGGAACTCAATGATCAAATATCACCGATTACTCTTCAATATTGGAGTGTGAGTTTGATAATTAAATTATTGATAATCACTCTTTTCTCTAAGATTCACTTAGTTAAGTAGTCGATGAGCAAAAAAACTTTAAAATTTTTAGTGTAACTGTAACTACAGCTTTCTAGTGTAACTGCTGTAACTGTAATTTTCTTGAATTCTTTATTAGAATTGCAAAACTATTATGCAGCTTTTTTAAAATAAACAGTTCTATTACTTGGAAAATTCTTTCAGTTACTATCCAACACGTCTGTTATAATTTCGTTCAAGTAATTTTTATTATGTCAAGTTTTTCAAATACCTAAATCGCTTCGAGCCTTGTTATAGGCACATTCTTTCAGGCTGATTGGCCGCTCTTCGAATGCTTTCAAATGGGTGTTATTTTCTGAATTGTTATTTTTCATTTGTAAAAATTAGTTATTACGTATCACATTTATTTAAGTTATGAATAACATATGTAAATTACATGTGTTATAAATATCATGTATTTATTTTTAGTAAGAACTGTAACTTTTCATATACCACCTTTTACAAAGTGACTATATCCAGAAAATCTACTTAGATAAAAACATAATTACCTAAACCATAAAGTATTTCTGGAAAATTGTTTGCGTGCGTTGTGAGATCATGGATCCTATGTACGTACCATTTTCGGGGAAAATGGTAGAAAACTGTGTTTTCCTTGTGAAGTTTTTAAAAAAAACGGTACGCTCGTACCACTTTGTTGTCGAAGAGAATCCTTTTATTTCGAAGAGAATCCTTTTAAAGTAAGGTGGGTCCCTAAAGTAAAATTTTACCCCAGTTTTTCTCCCTTACTTTGCGATGAGCTACGTTCTTCTCGGAACCATTTTCTAGGAAAATCTTTCACAGCGCTTACGTGCATAAGGCCTCATATAATCAATTGAAGTTTACAAAAAAACCTCCCAGGTTATAAAGATCATGTCGTATAGCGAAACAGACTTTTCTTCTTTTGCAGACAACATTTGTTGTTCAAATATCCAGCAAAAAATAACAACTTTTTTTATTTATCGTGAACAAATATTCAAGTCGAATTTTTTTTCGGAGAAGAATAACCAGTTTTTTTTCAGGCATATATATATATATTACAACTCGCGATATATACCTCGACTTCAAATGATTCGTTGTACTTCTAATATTACTGAAAGAGGGGGCTCGGAATGTTATAGCGATTAGATTATTGACTCGGTTACTAATCAAATGACTGGAAAGTATGCCGTGCTCCTCTAGCTACATACACTTTGAGAACAACTTACAACACTCACTCAAATGACTGCAGCCTATTATACTTTTCTTCAAAGAAAACACTATCTACACCATATATCGACTTTAAATTACTATAAATCCAAAAATAATAACGTAAATGATTATACATCATTATTCATACCTTCAAGGCTTTTGATGACTTTTTCAATCCTGAAGTGACTACATATCTCTCTGAGAGACTTCAGTCAAGCGTTCCGTACTTGAAAAAGGGATTTTCTCATGATGGGTCCCGAGTTTATCGTAAAGTTCTTAGTTTCTCAAATGGGTCACCTAGTCTGTAAAATGGTTCCTCTAGTCTATAGAATAGTCCCTGGTTCCTCAAATGGGTTTCCCAATGCCTTTCAAGAGTCTCCTAGTCTCTTCAAAGGGTTTCCTAGTCCCTCACTTTGACGACGAGGTTACCAGTCGCGCCTCCAGTTTGTTCGATCACTTCACGATGAGCCTCAGCTATCTCCTCTAGCTGGTAGATCTTGAGAAGAATAATTGCTTCCAAAGGCTTTCGAGACCTTTTTTGGAACATGAATACTCCGATATGAAACAAAGGTAATCAAATTTTGTCGAGACGTCGTATACTCATGAAAGGATAACTAAAATATGTTTCCGCCCCCTTGACATTTCAAATTTGCAAAAAAATCTTCTCATTGCTCTTCGTCAAATCTCTCTGTCAATTATGTCGGTGGGAAAAAAGCTTTCCACCAATCAAGACCCCTAAAACCATTTGTAACCGCCTCAGGCAGTCTAAAACTCATTCAATAACACGGCTCCGTGAGTTCCAAAACTCTGCCTACCTTTTTGATGACCGGTCGGAAAGCTGTTTTGATAAACACGTCGTTGATGGCCATGGAAGATTCCCAAAACTCCGCCGCGGTTGCTGAGGAGAGCATCACTCCTGAAAATGCCTTCTACACAACAAAAAAATAAACCGCTAATACAGCCTCGGGTTTTGAATGATGAGAAGGGGAGCGGAAAAAAATGCTTGGAGAACGAAGCAAGATATTTTTTTTAGAGAAGAAGGCAAGGCAATAACGAGCAAATAATGAAAAAAACACGGCCGGAAGGGGAGAGGGTAGATAAGGTGCTAACCCACCCCTAGTGACCCATTTGGGTAAATAACTACGAGGGCATCTTTTCTTTTGCCAACTTAAAATATTACAATAGATCTGATTCATTTGCAACCCATTACACTCAAATTTTATGGTTGTGCTTAGGAATATATGACCGGAATAGACCTCGGTGACATTTGCAGTAGTAAACTCTCTGAAAAGACTCCAGATATTCATTGAAACCATCACTCCTCTTCACCACAGCTCATCACTACACTTTTAAAATGGATCTACTCAATTTATTTTGAATTCTCGTCCTTCTGCTCAACTCTCCCATCTGTTATGAACTCATGTCGGCTCACAAACTTCCATCAAATAACTCAGTAATATTTTGTGAATATTCAATATGTATTTGCAAGGAATAAACAGTATATTCGACCACCTCAGGCAGAAACCCGTCTTCAAAAACCAACAACAGCCTCTTCCCTTCATCTAACGCTTTGGTGACAATAACCAAGAAAAACAAGATTCTCAATCTCAGAAAAAAGGAGAATTAGGATTCAAAGAAGTTACCGAATACTTCTCTCTCCTGAGACATGATCATCCTCGGATCAATGGTACACTGGCCACGGCAGCCAACGATGCCAACTTTGCCGTGTAGTGCAAGCAGCGGCAGAACCTCAAGAGCCGAAGAAACTTACAGTATCTTACAGTATCCACCGAAGAAACTTACAGTATCCAATCTTACACTAGAATACTCAAAAGAAACAGCAACTACTAAGACAGCGAGTCGGCAATACTTACCGTATTCACTCTCGCACTCAAACTCGAAAAGAAACGGTAATCACAGATTTGGCAGTGCAAGAAATCTCAAGCTGTTCAGGCATGTGTACCTTGAGCTCTCCTATGTTCAATACACTCACCTTGGGCAGATTAACATTGGCAAGCATTTCGATGATGAGATCGAACCCTGAAAAACTGATCGATTTTTATAAAAAGGGGTCATGTTTCAAGTTTTTTTATGATGATGAACTAAATTTGCCCGTGGACATAAAAACGTTAACCACCGTAAGAGCTTGGGGATTCTATAGCTTGATTCCTAAACCGATTCACTATTCCTACTATCGGAAGAGTACCTTACATGGAGCAATGTACAATACATAGTTTCTCTTTCAATACCCTAATTCTATTGCTGATTTCCCAAGTGAATGAATCCCTGTTTGGTAAAAGGAGTTTCATTCATGGCTCACCAGAAAGAGTTGGCGGTTGTACGGGGGACCGTAGTGGCCTTTTTACACACAAAGGGGAAGCGTTGGAGGTGGAGGGGGGACAGGAAGTCAGCAAAATTTTTGTTCCGTTTTCCAGATTTCATTATCTTTCACTTACCGTACTCGGGCCGGAGTTTGATATTCGACATTATGTTTACTTAAGAACATTCATTTTTATCGAAGACCAACTTCTGTTATATCTTTTCACCATTAAACTTTTTTTCTTGAGGATTGAGCGGGCAACCGTGAGAAAATGAACGAGTCTGGTGAGCTATGGTTTCATTGGGTACTTCATCTACAGAGAACTCATTTCTTCTTCTTCCTCGCGCTTGTTCCCGCCTCGCGGCAAGGTACGCGCTCCCCTGAGATGCAGGACAGACCTATCCTGGTAGAACCAGTGGCTGCCTGCTAGATCACTGCTAGTGTGATTAGCAGCAGTGGGGAGAGTCAGATTCGTGCATGAGCACTACCAACATTTCTTAAACCCCTTGGTTTGGGTGGATCTGTCCGGGGTGGGAGTCGAACTCGGGACTCTTCGCACAATGGTCTATCACACTACCACTATGCCACGCCCGGACCATCTACAGAGAACTCATTATTACTCTCTTTTCTTTTCCCGTTCTCATTTCATTACTTTGATTTGGCTATCACCCATATTTTACTTTCGTAAACTGTTGAATAATTGAAAAACCTTGAGGGGAAAGTTGTTTTAGTTGATCTTCATAGCCTTCTTCCCGATGATTGACCACTTCATCAGCACCGTTGCTGCAATGAAAAATTACCAACCGAAAGCGATTTCTTCTCCTAGTTATTTGTAGAATGCCACGAGCACTTACATGCTGATCAAAGTAAATGATTGGAGCTCCGGCTCTTCATAATTACGGAATCGAAAACATGAGAAGTCCCCTAAGAAACGTCAAAGTTGCTCATTGCTCTGGTCAAGTCTTCAAAATTATAAACCCATGTTGGCAGCCATGTTGGCAATTGCTCTGAAAATTCATCTCTCAGTAAAATATGCTATCGATTTAAGTCGATGAATGTTGGGAAGAAGAACCTCTTCACCAGCTGCAGTCCTTGAACGCTGCCTGCTGTTCCGACGACCAAGGCTGCTCCGAGATTTTTGGCGAGTTGGCAGGCGGCGATGCCAACTCCTCCCGAAGCCCCATGAATCAACACACGATCGGTGGTCTGCCAATGAAATAGTTGTAGTTTGGAGTCGTACTGTGTTAAAAATCGAGGTCTCTCAACCTTCAAGTGTCCACGAGTGTGCAGAGCTCGGTAGGCGGTGAGATACGGTATTCCCAGACAAGATCCTTCTTCGAAAGAGACGTCTGCAATGAGAACGTGATGCAAATCAAAGGCTAAATAGATTTTCAACAACAAAAAAAAACACAAACTCAAAGTCAAGTAGCGATAAGAGGGATATTACGGGGAAGGAGGAGAGGAATCCGAGAATAATGAGAAGAACAGGGGTTAAATAGTCATGTCCGACCTTCTGTCGGCAGGCCCCCCAAATCATAAGGGGAGACCCTGACCTTCTGTCAGGAGGCCCCCCCCCCAATCATAAGGGGAGACCCTGACCTTTTGTCGGCAGGCCCCCCAAATCATAAGGGGAGACCCTGAATTTCTGTCGGCAGGCCCCCCAAATCATAAGGGGAGACCCTTAAAAAAAAACCGAAAGGGAGACCCCTTTCGGTTTTTTTTCATAAGAGGAGAAAATTTTTTTCCGCTTTCGGGCGGGCGTCTGTACCTTTTTCTTGCACAATAAAATAAAAAACCCTGGAGAAGAACAATAAAGAGAGAGAGATATATAAAAGAGAATGATGAGGAGAGAGAGAGCATCTTCATTCTTCTTCTTCCCTAACCCCCGGAACGGCTGCTATGTAAAAACAGTAAATCAACCATTCATCATTCTTCACTTCTCACTTTTTCCTGAATGGCCGCTTTGGAACGACTGTCAATAGCCCTTATCCTTCCATTTTATCTTCCCTTACCGCTTCCAGGCTCTTCAAAACGTAGCTCATCAAACTTCTGCTAAACTAAATCTTCTCTAATACCCCATCAAGCTCTATTCTACATTGCGTGATAACAAAAAACTTGAAACTTGCAATAGTGAGAGAAGAGACGGTATACAGAAGGTTAATAACCAAAGAACGGGAGGCAAAATTAGGGTCAGAGGAGATTTGAGACATTTTAAAGACCTATGAAAAAAATAGGCTCTGACTCTCGGGCAGTAGAAATGTCTTGCTTCCGAGTACAACGGTTGTCTCGGCAGCGGAACCAGTTGGAGGGTCGAAGAACCACACGCGGTCGCCTATCTTTACATGCTGCACTTCGGAGCCTGTCTGAATCGAGTTCAAACATCGCTCCAGCAGTCTTGATGTTTGATCTATTGATTGTTTTCTTGATCAGAAACTATGATGTATCAACTGATTAGCTACCTCATAACTCTTCTATAATCGCCGCACATCTTTTGAACTCTATGCACGAGGCATTGCCTTCACTTTACCATACGCAACTAAGAGAACAAGGCGTTCGAGCCATTCATATAGCACTATCGCATGAATTCTTCCTAACCTTCGTCTGATGCCGAAGAGAGGAAAATGAAAAATTTACTTTTATACTACGGAAAGTTTAGATGATACAGAGGAAGAAAAAACCAAAAATTAGTAAGCCAAGAACTTAGAATTTAAGTGAGAGGGCAAACTTTTTTGACGATTCCGGCGCCATCCCTTCCAACGATATACGGTAGCTCGGGTCGATAGCTGTACGTTCCGTTTCGAATATAGGTATCCACCGGATTCACACCCGAAGAATTAACATCAACAAGAACCTACCGTAAAAAGTAGAATTTCCAAAAAAAGTTGTAAGACCTACCTACAGTAACCCTTTAAGTGGGTTTGTTAGAGTAAGCCAACAGTTTTATTTCGTTGAAAAACTTGTATGCTGAGTTTTGAATCAAACCCTAAGAAGGAATAGTCAAATAATTCATCTCAAAACGAATATACTACTAAAAACTAGCTAAACTTATGTAAAGGCGAGGTGACCAAACTAATCACATTCTAAATTCAAATGGCACAAATTTCTATGGAACATTTTTTAGCATACAACTTTCACTATGTTCGATCATTCTGTTTGACAACATTAAGCTAGTTTGGGGCAGAACTGAAGAAATAACGAATACTCAATTAAATTCTACTGCCATAGTTACTTGATTCTCGGTGACGATGACAGGTTCCACCACATCAGCAACCACTTCGACCTGTTCGGGACCTCCGAATTGAGAGACGACAGCAGCTCGCATGTTTGACGCTGGTGATAATGTAAGTTCTGAGGATATAGAATTCTTTGTCTTTGATAACGATTAAATTATCGAAGCTAGAGAATGAAGAACGCAGAACGTAACTGCTTGACGCATATAATGTTCAAGCGCATTTCTGTTTTGAGCTTTATTACGTTGAATGTCGAGTTGAGATCTTCTATCCGTGCCCGGGTTATACTTTATACTTTCACAAAATGCCTTACTAACTATCATGTGAGATCCTGCGTATGCTTTTTTATATTTTGAAATCAGTTTTGAAGCTGTCAGTAATTGAATATTATTGACTTTTCTACATAAAAGTATTGAAAGAAGAAACCTTTAAAATGTTTTGTTAAGCCTATTTTGTTCTTCATACTGCAATAAAATGTACAAAGTTCAGGCTAGCTACTCGCAAGCTTCGCTCGTAGCAGCAACAGCGTTTTTTTGTGTTGAAGAGTGAGTCCTTGCGCTGGTTTGATTGGATACCATGAGTTAGTTCATTTATCTGTCAAGAACAAGTTTTAATATTGCAAATTAGTTTGAAGACTCTAAAAATTGCATTTCAAGTTTTTTCTTGTTGTTCGAAGAGTCCTTGCGTTCAGTTTTTATTGAAATTATAAGCTTCCAGGAATAAGAGTTCTAAGATTGGCTAACATTCAAGATTGGCTAACATTCGAAGTTTTTTTTAAAAATGTAATTCTATTCAGTATTTCTTTCTCAGATTTCCTATGACTGGCTCTTTTTCGAGAATTTGAAATTAGTAATCAGTTCTTGAATGGTTGAAAATTGTTATTCGATCTCTCGATAATAGCTCACCAGCACTTGTCAGAAATCAACAAAAAAAACGTTTAATCATAGCTCACCAAGCTTGTAAAATTTCTCCAGCTCCCGGTGATCCGACAAATCTCCCAAAAAAAATTTCACAGGTGAAGAAAATATAACGGACGTCGATCTTTGAAAAAACTTTATTTTTGTAATTGAACAAATTTATTAATGTTCAACTTCGGCCCCGGTTGTGAAAAAAGAACAAGTGAAGTTGGAAAACGGATCAAAAACATTTTTTAAAAATTTTCCTACGGCCCGGTCATCCGCCCGATAAGAAAATTTTCAGCACATCCTGGTGAGCTATGAATTTGATCCGAATGATAGCGTAAATTTTTTTTGTTGCAATATCAGCTGTTCTCTTCTTTCTGGTTTTTCATTCTGTTGTGTGCAAGAATGATCTGCCTCTCGCGCGCGATGCGTATCGCGTAAGAGAGCGAGACTAAGAATTAGATTGGCTGCATTGAACTATATTTATATTTGGACTCTACACTACTCGGACTATATTTGTGTCATCTCTGGAATATTTGGACTACAAGGAAGGTACATAACAGTGGCGATCAGGATTCTGGAAGGAGGACTTCGAAGAGGATTTGGAGGAGGACTTCAAATTTGAGAGAGGCAAACGCGCAAAGCTAAAAGTTGCTTTGTGGTCAGTCCCTCGTTGTAAGAGAGGCAAACGCGCAGAGCTAAAGGTTGCTCTGTGGTCAGTTCCTCATTGAAAGAGGCAAACGCGCAAAGCTAAAGGTTGCTTTGTGGTCAGTCCCTCGTTCGAAGTTCTTCTACTTGTAATCGTACAAGTCGAACTCAAGAGGCCAGAGAAAGAGCAATAAAGTAAAGAAATGGAGGACAAAGGTGTCCAACAGATTTTGCTGGCAATGCAAATGCAACAAGAGCAACATGCGAAGCAACAACAAGAGCAGAGCGCCCTCGTCAATGCCCTGCTAGAAAGACTTGCAACGAGAGAAGGTAGCAGTCAGGCTAAACCTGCAGGACCATCGATTGATGCGCTTGAGAAACGCATCACAGACTTCGCATATGAGCCAGAAGAAGGTGCAACCTTCGAGAAGTGGTACAGCAGATATGAAGATCTGTTTGAAAAGGATGCTGAAGCTTTGGAAGAAGATGCCAAAGTAAGAATGTTGCTGAGGCATGTGAATTTCTCTGTGGAAAATCGATACCTGGATACAATCGCTCCACACAAGGCAAGCAACTATACTTTGAAAGAGACGGTTGAGAAACTCAAGAAAATGTTCGGAGACAAAAGCACAATCTTTGAGAAAAGATTGAAGATGCTGAACATGAGAATGAGTAAATCACATACTGATGATTTGAGAGTGATGGCAAGCACAATAAACAGAGCAGTGGAAAGTGCACAAGTGAAAGACATTAAAGTGGAACAATTCAAGACAATGATGTTCCTTACTTCTATTGATCTACCTCAATTTGAAGAAACGCGTTTCCACCTGTTGAGTGTTTTGAGAAAGAACGAAGAGACAAGTATGGAAACACTGCTGGATGAATGTGATCGATTGCATTCATTACATCAAGAGTCAATGGCAGTCCAAACGCAAGGTAGAACATCTCAACTCAATTATGTGAAAAAGAATCAACAACGGAATCCATCGGAGAAAGGAAGGAAGAAACAGTTCGATGAGCAACGGAAAGAGAAATGCAATCGATGTGGAGTATCACACAGCAATGAATGTTTCTTCCTAAACAAAGAATGTTTGGCTTGTGGAAAAAAGGGCCACAAGAGCACGATGTGTAAGAATAAGCCAAAAGAGAAAAGAAGCAAGCAGTCAATGAATTCAATCAGAGTGATGAAAGTGAAGTCAGAAGACTTTGAGATAGAAATGCAGATGAATGGGAAAGCCGTTAGACTACAGGTTGATACGGGAGCAGATCTGACATTCATCTCGAAGGAAATCTGGAAGGACATTGGAGAACCGGAGTGTTCACTTTCGGATTGCAAACCAATTTCCGCAAATGGAACGCCACTAATGATTGTAGGAAAGTTCAAGGCAAACTTGGAAGTCAATGGAAAATGCGCACAAGGGTACGTTCACGTTACCACAGCGCCACTCAGACTCCTCGGAAAAGACTTCATTTCACAACTGGAAGTTCTGAAGTTGAATTGGACTAGAGACGCAACTTCGAATGTATGGAAAGTCATGAATAAGGAGCCGCAGTCTACTAAAGAGTATGAAGAGTGGATAAAGAAGGAATATCCGGGAATAGTTGAAGAAGGACTGGGCCTTTGCACAAAGGTAAAGGCAACGTTAAAGCTCAAAGAAGGAGCTCAGCCAGTCTTCAGGAATAAAAGACCGGTACCCCTCGCAAGCATAACTAAAGTGGAAAAGGAACTGGACAGGCTAGAAAAATTGAATGTCATCAGGAAGGTCGACACAGCCAAATGGGCTGCCCCCATTATAGTGGTGGAGAAAGCGAATGGAAGCACAAGGCTCTGTGCCGATTTTTCCACCGGGTTGAACGAGGCGATAGAGCTTCATGCTCATCCACTACCTCTGCCGGAGACGATATTCGCTGGGCTGAACGGTGGCAAACTTTTTAGTCAGATTGACTTTGCCGATGCTTACCTGCAAGTTGAGCTTGATGAAAAAGCAAAGGAAATGTGCGGTATCAACACGCACAAAGGACTTTACCGGTACGAAAGGTTACTATTCGGAGTGAAGTCGGCCCCAGGAATCTTCCACCAAGTGATGGATACAATGTTGGCAGGAAGTGAAGGTGCCGTGGCCTATTTGGACGACCTCATAATAATAAGGAAGACAAAGAAAGAACACGATGATAACTTGAGGGGAGTATTAAGTCGGATCTCTAATTTCGGATTCAAGCTGAAGCTGGAGAAGTGCAAGTTCGGCAGTACAAGCATCAAGTATCTCTGGTTCATTGTGGATAAAGATGGCAGGAAACCGGATCCGAACAAAATCGATGCGATTCGATTGATGCCCGCACCTACAGATGTAGCTACCCTGAGGTCGTTCCTCGGAATGGTGACGTATTACGGACAGTTCATAGCCGGATTGCATGAACTGAGAGCACCACTAGACAATTTGTTGAGGAAAGACGTGGAGTGGACGTGGTCTGAGACATGTCAGAACGCGTTCAAGAAGATCCTCGAAGTGCTAGAAACAGATTTGAGTCTGGTCCATTACGACCCAAGTAAAGAGATTTTCGTGGCTGCTGATGCCAGCGGTCACGGAATCGGTGCAGTTTTGATGCACAGAGCGTCTAATGGAGCAATGAAGGCTATTTTCCATGCTTCAAGAGCATTGAAACCAGCGGAGCGGAACTATGGGCAAATTGACAAGGAAGGTCTAGCATTGATCTTTGCCGTAAAGAAGTTCCACCGGTTCATATATGGACGGCGATTTACCCTACAAACCGACCATAAGCCACTCTTGGCAATTTTCGGTTCCAAGACAGGAGTACCCGTCCATACGGCGAATAGGCTTCAGAGATGGGCAACGATGCTAGTCGCGTATGACTTTCGGATTGAGTATGTGAGCACGAACAATTTTGGATACGCGGATGCGCTTTCGAGATTGATCGCAAATTGTCCGTCCCCAGATGAAGACGTAGTCATCGCGAGCATTCAGGTCGATGAAGACGTCATGAGCTTGTTCAAGCGTGACATAAGAGCCCTACCATTGACAGCTGAAGATGTACGTCGAGAAACTCAGAAGGATATTACCCTGACAAAGGTCATGACATGGCACAAGAAAGACGCATGGCCCAAGAAAGTTTCCAAGGACATTTTACCTCTCTACAGAAGAAGAGACACTTTTTCAATAGTGGGAGAGTGCCTGATGTCGGCTGAAAGGGTTGTGATACCAGTCACACTTCAAAAACTGGTTTTGAAAGAGCTGCATGCAGGACATCCAGGAATGGTGAGAATGAAAGCAATGGCAAGAAGCATTTGTTATTGGAATGGTATCGACGGTGATATTGAGGGAGTTGTGAAAAGTTGCGAAAGATGCGCGAACAGCTCGAAGAATCCCGTTAAAGTTCCATTGGAACCTTGGCCAAAGGCAACCAGATCCTGGCAAAGAGTCCATCTGGATTATGCAGGACCAATCGATGGAGAAAGTTATCTCATAATGGTAGATGCTTTTAGCAAATGGCCAGAAATTCTATCAACGAACAGCATGACGGCTACCGCTACGGTACGCGCGTTGGAATCCTGTGTTGCTCGGTATGGGCTTCCTGAAGTAGTCGTGACAGACAATGGAACGCAATTCACATCGGCGTTGTTCAAAAACTATTGTGTGAGAAATGGTGTCAGACATATTACAAGCCCACCGTATCATCCACAGTCGAACGGACAAGCAGAAAGGTTCGTAGATACATTCAAAAGAAGTTTGATCAAGATGAAAAGAGAAATGCCCACAGCGGAAATCTTGCACTCTTTCTTGTTTCACTACAGAAAGAACCCGAATGGCCAATGCGAGGAAGGGAAAAGCCCTGCGCAGCTGTTCATCGGAAGACAGATAAGAGGAAGAGTTGATTTGCTGAAGCCTTGTCAAAATTCTCAGGAAGTTGACCAGAAAATGAAAGCACAGTTCGATAAGCATCACGGAGTGAAGCCGAAAAAGTTCTCCGTTGGAGATCGAGTGAAATACAAAATCGGCGTGCCTAAGAACGACGTATACTGGCAAACTGGAGAAATAGTTGCAAAACAAGGCAAGGTTGCTTATTGGGTATTGCTAGATCAAGGCAGAAAAATCAAAGCTCATAGTAATCAGCTCACCCTAAGTATGGGAAATGTGACAGAGGAAATCAAGAAATCATGCTTGCCTCTGCACATACTGAGCGAAGCCTTTGGGTTGGTTACAGAAAAAGATAATGAGTCAGAAACAGAAAGAGCGGAGCCAAACCACAGAAGTGATGAACCCTCTTTCCCGAGAATTGTCAGAGACCCTGTCTCAACCCAAACGAACGAAGCACAACCTGGTGCCAGTTCACACAGTCGACCAAAAAGGGCTATAAAGGCGCCGGTGCGACTGGAGGTCAATCCTCACAAGAAGTTTTATTAGATTCGAGCATCGAGTCTAGGCAACATATGTATATAGAATTGATAAAATGTTGCCATGTTTGTTTGTTTGTTTAATTTCTAATGCAAACTATATTGCTCTATTATTGTAAAATAATAGCAATATGGTTTATGCTTTGACTTGTTGTTTTCTCTTCATGGTTACGAGAGAAATTTGAAGATTTTTTACTTCCCAAGTGAAGGTGGGCTATGATATGCCTATCTTTTGAGATAATGGTATTTATCTCAAGGGGGAGGTGTTGTGTGCAAGAATGATCTGCCTCTCGCGCGCGATGCGTATCGCGTAAGAGAGCGAGACTAAGAATTAGATTGGCTGCATTGAACTATATTTATATTTGGACTCTACACTACTCGGACTATATTTGTGTCATCTCTGGAATATTTGGACTACAAGGAAGGTACATAACACATTCTTTTAAGTATTCGCTCGGATAAGAACAAGTGCAAATGCAAATGGGCATTGGCGCCGTATGAACTTTTACTTGAAAGTAATTTCCAAAAAATGCAATTCATGCAGTAACTGGGTGTAGTTAAACTAATTACTAGACGATTACTTTTTTATCTTACAGAATGGTACGTGCATACCGGTTTCAGCCCGATTAGCAAGAAACCTAGTTTTCTTTATCATTCACCTCAAAGTGAATGGTACGTGCATACGGGTCATGCTCTTCATCAGAGTGTTCAAGGGCGAAGACTGAACACTATCTGTTGAGAGGAAGAGTTTCAGACATCTGTTAAGAGGAAGAGTTTCAGACATCTGTTAAGAGGAAGAGTTTCAGACATCTGTTAAGAGGAAGAGTTTCAGACATCTGTTAAGAGGAAGAGTTTCAGACATCTGTTAAGAGGAAGAGTTTCAGACTTCGATTGTATCATAAAAAAACTAGGAAATGCAACAAAAAAAGTTTTCCGGTCGGGTGACCGGCCAACTGGGGAGGGGGATGGGAATTTACAAAAATTTACTCTGTTTTCCGGAGTCAGTTGAGCCTTTGAGAAACTACTACTTCAGCCCCTCACTGACCTTTAGCAACCCCACGTGATACAATAACTCCCCATTTCAAAGTAAAGCATCCCAAAATAGAGGATGACTTCAGATGAAGTGCAGAAATGGAGAGGGCCTACAGTTAAATGTTCAAAATTTAACTTTAGTTCCCCACCACACAAAATGGGGAGTAGTACATACGCGGACGTTTTCTTTGACCCCTCACAACGCTAATTTAAAAAAAGTCCTGGAATTTTAGCCTCTTGTCTTATCCTAAGCGATCATTTTATAGAGAAAATTTAGTACTTTTTAAGAAAATATAAAAACTTCAAACCAGGGTGTTACCACCCCGCATATTTTTTCTCGGGCGCATAGATTTCCAGAATTCAAAAGAGTTTGGAATTTTTTGCTTCAAAGATTTGGAATTTGGAATTATTAAGCACAAATAACGAACGAACGTAGTCCTTTTTAGCATAAAACAACCCCAACATCGTAATGCAGCATTTCATAACGCCCGGGTTCAGAAAGATGGGAGGCTAAAATATAAGAGAAAAATCGCAGTAAATTTTATCCCGTGCGAGGGGCTAAACTAAAATTAACCTGAGCCTGTTTTCACATCTGCGTCTGAACTTGAACATCCGATCTTTAGTTAACTTACAAACATTTAGTTTTGTATACATCTGACGTTTTGACCAAGGTGTTTCTTTCACCCGCACTGTGGGTGAAAAAAATCTATGCGTTCTTCAAAAAGTCCGAAAAACATTCAAATCTGCGCGCTCGAAAGAAGAAAATTTCGATTTTTACCTAGGAAAATTCAAAATCTTTGAAGCAAAAAATTTCAAACTCTTTTGACTTCTGGAAATCTATACGCCCGAGAAAAAATATGCGGGGTGGTAACACCCTGGTTTGAAGTTTGACGTTTTTATATTTTCTTCGCCATTATACGAAAAAAATTCTGGGGAACCATGCGGGCGACATGGGAAAATTTCACATCTTTGTTGAGCTATGTATTGTATTTTTTCGGTCATAGTACAATATGTGGCTTCTGGGTCGACTGGCTTCTTGGTCTACTGGACTCTTCTGGGTTGACTGGACTCCATCTCGAGTGGCTCTTTAAGATCTCAACTATTTGTTTTCTTCTATCTTTTTTTCTAAGTTTTTTTGGTCTAGAGACTAACTTTCATCAACCTATCTATCTGATATGCCTGTCAGACTCCCACTGATAACATCACCGTTCAGCAGTTTTATGGTTCCTTTCTGTCACTTCTAAACCTATTCGAAGTACATTTTTCCTTTCTGTCACTTCCAAGCCTATTCGAAATACATTTAATCTCGATGAAAGTTATACAAAGCTTACGATCTGTTGACGGACCTAAAATGAAAAATATTTCGTTTGACTTCAAGATTATTAAAAGGACATCAATTTTTTATAAGTTTTTTTTATTACATTAAACCAGTAATGTATAGTTATGTTGCCATGAGAGAATTTCTAATAAGTTGACGGTCTCGAAAACCCTTAGTGATCTCCGCTGGTTCCCATCTTGACCGAAATTCTCAGAAAGAGTCTTAGAGCATAGTTGTTCTGTCAAAATTTTTACCATCATAAGAGCGGAAAAAACAATTCCCATGCATTTGTGGGAACAGCCACTCATTTGAGCGGGGCCTAGAAAAATGATTCAAGGCGAGAGAGTTTTCTGATCTTGTCTTCTCGAATACCAAAGTCTTTCCCTTCTTTGCCCTTCAACTCAAACGTCTCATATTTCGAGGCCTATCGCTCGGATAAGCTTTTTATCGATTTTGGCAAGTGCTGTTTAACTTTGTATCGTACTGCTCTTCACAACTCAATCAAAGGTTCATCATCATGACTGATTTATACTTTTTTCTATAATAACTTTTATAAAATATTTTTTGACATTTATTATAATACTACTTTGTATAATATTTGAGCCTGCGACGTGCCTCGAAACTTTCGCCTGTTGGAAGAATTGGAAGATGGACAGAAGGGGAAAGGAGATGGCAACATCTCCTGGGGCCTAGAAGACGACTCAGATATGACTCTGACCAGATGGAATGGAACCATCATCGGGCCACCTAGGGTTCCTTCTTCCACTCTCTTCATTGCTAGTTACACTAAAAATGACCAGATGGAATGGAACCATCATCGGGCCACCCAGGGTTCCTTCTTCCACTCTCTTCATTGCTAGTTACACTAAAAAGACTCTGACCAGATGGAATGGAACCATCATCGGGCCACCCAGGGTTCCTTCTTCCACTCTCTTCATTGCTAGTTACACTAAAAACCAGATGGAATGGAACCATCATCGGGCCACCCAGGGTTCCTTCTTCCACTCTCTTCATTGCTAGTTACACTAAAAATTCGATTCTTTTTTCACAAAAATGGTTAGGTAAGATACTTCAACTGAACTAGGAGTTACCGCAACAATATACAATCCTTGTTGGAATTTAGTAAGAAGCATTGGTAAAATATGTCTTGTTTTTTTCTTTCTTGAGGTCGACCCGACCGCCCGAATGATATGATAAAATTTCAATTTCAGCTCAAAATCTAATGAAATTTTATAGCTCATCTGAATCATTCCAAAAACAACTGTTCTTCCAAGCAAAGGCTCAAATTGATGAATCTTTCATTTCTCTGCATTCTAAATCTGGCATGCTTCTCATTATGCCAGGTCCCTCGCTGGAATGAGCGGTCGCGTTTTTCAACATTTTGACTAAGAAAGTCAAAATGTTTAAAAAGGTAAACTTTAAAAAGAGTGAGTATGCAATTAAAAGATATAACCTCATTCGACAACATTTGAATGCTCGAAAATCACGAAAAACGAGTGTGACTCTCCAGAAAACCTCGGAGCTTGCAGACACCATTCGAGTCTCGGATCTACAATTTGCACATCGAGTGTGGTCAGAACTATCCACGTGAACCTCCATTGGTACGATTCACTACAAAAATTCACATGAATGGCGTCAATCAATCGAACGGATTGGTGAGTCTCGCCAATATTCACTTAGACGATGATGAGATGACGCGTTGCTGAGATCTATAAGCTATCTGAAGAACTTATCATAAAAATTGTCTGTTTTCATGGCATTCTCTGGTTTGAGTGCACGCCCTTGGTCTTTTTTGAGTGCACGCCCTTGGTCTTTTTTGAGTGCACGCCCTTGGTCTTTTTTGAGTGCACGCCCTTGGTCTTTTTTGAGTGCACGCCCTTGGTCTTGTTTGAGTGCACGCCCTTGGTCTCTTCCCGAATTCTGATGTTCGCTAAATATTAGTGTTTTTTTTTATCTTAACGGTTCTTTTCGCGGTTACGGAAATAGAGCTCTATTGCTTGCTATGTGGGTGCTTGAGCCTCGAAGTTCATTTAAGCTGTGTTACGGAAGCATATCAAGGGTTAAATAGTCATGTCAGACCTTCTGACGGCGGGCCTCTGTTTTTCCAAAGCATAAGGGGGGACCCTTATCTAAAACAAAAAGTTTTTTCGCGGAACTCTGTTTTTTAATCATGAGGGGGACCCTTATGTGAAAAATTTTCTCGCTTTTGGTGGGCGTCTGTACCTTTTTTTGCACACTAAAAAAGTCCTGACGTATACACGTTTCTCGACCATTGTTTTAAAAAAACCTTGAAGATGAACGAAATCAAGGTGAGTTTGAAGGTGGAGAAGCGGGTGTTGAGTACGCTGCGTGCCTGGAATAGCTCATATCTGATCAAGACAGTTCTGGAAGACATTCGCAAGAACATGATGTATGCAAAGGAGAACAGCAAGTTGCCGCAACCACCCGAGGGAACCCAGTTCTAGGCTGGAAGAGACACTCATAACAGGTTAGTCCCTTTTTAAAATTAGAGCCCCACCCTCTTTCTCTCTCTCTCTCTCTCTCTCTCTCTCTCTCTCTCTCTCTCTCTCTCTCTCTCTCTCTCTCTCTCTCTCTCTCTCTCGTTCTCTGTGAGAAGTCTTCGTCCTTCCAATAAAGGCCGTGTCTATGTTTTGCTCAGCGTACATTATCGAAAAAAAGAAGTATAGCTCAGAGACGGCCAATTTCATGTACTTTTCAACTTAACCATTGAAAAATGGAATGAATAAATGAGTAAGTTCAAATGCAATAACCGTCAATTTTTTCAGTGTTGCAGTGGGACAGATTGCTTGAATAAAGTAGCAAATAAAGTTGTATGTACTTAGATGTACTTAGATTGTATTCGGGAATTCAATCCATGATCCAAGACGACCTCTGAGCTTGGAAATGCTAGTTTGTAGCTTACTTTTGATGTAAATAGAAACGAGTTTTAGATGAAAAACATGAGTTTTTTCCAATTTCAAAGTTTCACTGAAGTTAATTATCATTTAAGACAAAGACAACAGAATTGTTCTTTCAGATGGAACATCAACGGAAGAATTGTTACTGGATGGTTGTTGAGTGAAATCCCTATCATTGAACTTAGTTGGTGGTCGAATGAATTGTTGATTGATGTACAAGCCCAAAAATCTTTTTATCTCACGCAATAACTTAGTTCTGACGCATTGATTATTCAATTCGCGAAATGTATGATCAAGATGAATGGATCAACATTCGAATATGAATTTTGTACTCATTTTTTCTTGGTTTTCAGTGAACTTTTGTTTTCTTTGCGTAGTCATGATAACGAATTATAGTGTGTTTACCATCGAAATTGATAATGTGCTTTGGCTAACTCATGAAGCATGAGCGCCTCTTGCACGGAGCCAGTAACAAAACGTGCGATCAAAACAATGTGAGCCTTTTAAATTATATGAAGGAACTTTCAAAACAGATATGCAGGCATTTCAAGGCCAGTGATTGGAGCGTGTTAAAACGTTTAAATTCGTTTTTTTAAACGTTTAAATTCGACAAAGTACTTTTTTTAGTGAAAGATAAACGGGTCGCCAATTTTGTACCTTATTCAGTCTCACCACGAATTGGCTGTGGAATGGCAATGGATTACGGTGTTTTTTATGTTGCTACTGTTTGAAAGCAATCAATTTTAAACAGGAGTGAGTAATAAGAAAATACAGTAATCCACTGCCACTTCGCGGCAATTCGTGGTGAGACTAAAGAAGGTACGAAATTGGCGACACGCTTATGCTTAGCCAGAAAGGTACCTTTTTTTAAATTTTACGCGTCGTCAGGCGATCAAAAGATGTTCACACGCACTTTTTCGGAAGAATTTTTGTATTCATCCGTCTTGTGTCTGTGTTTGTGTACTCCGGCATTGCTGATTTCTATTGATCCAGCTCATATGCAGCTATTGACTTATTGATCTAGTTTATAGGCAACTATTGACGTATCGGTTGAATTTGATTTGCCTCTGGCCTGAATGAAAGTAAATTCCGATAGCTCTAGTTTCAATGATTGGTCTGGCAATCTGGTACATTATAAAAATTGCTTTCGCTGTTTCATAGTGATTTCGCTGTCTTGGTTACGGTATTTCGTAAATCTGATCAATGCCATACGGAATTATTTTGATGAGTTCAATAGATAAAATTTTCCATTTTAGAGTACTTGATTAAAAAATTAAGTGGTAAATATTGCGGGGATATCTAAAACTTCAGCTCTTAATTGATATCTCGCAAGCTCGATTGAAATTAAGAAAGCCTATCAAGAGCTGACGATTTTATAGAAGACTCAGTAAAAAAAAAGATTTGACAGTATGTATGAAGGCTCTTTAAAACTCTGTGTTTGGTTTTTAATGAAATTATTGTAATAAGCTAAGATTTTTTATTGTTTTCAAGATGATTTGCTACTTATCTTTCATGTATTTGAACGTTTAGTTTTTTTGCCGTGGTTCTGGACTGCTATAATATGTTATTGAATGTCTCTTCTTCCATTATTTTTCTTCTTCAAAATACAATCGAAGCCGTCTTTGGTAGTGTTTTGGTAACATGCTCGTTCCCGGTAAGAGAGATACGGCAAGTTCGATGCCGCCCCGAAGACAAATTTTTGTCCGAGCACAACTCTAATCATATTATTAGAAGTAAAAATAATTTGGCTGTATGGAGCATTTGTTGAATATGATCACTTTTTCAACGCAGAAGTTTTTAAGTTTTGATTAACGAATCGTTTTGTGAGCTCTTGGATCAAAGCACTCGATTTGTGTGTTTTATTTGGTTCTTATTATTAAAAATCTTTTTTTGACTGAAGTAAAGAATGTGAAACTAATTTTCTGTGAAATACCGCAATGGTTTTCAAGTATAACCAGCATTCTACCTGCAGTATCTCACTTCAAACATAGGAAAGGGGCCTAACTTCAATCATAGGAAAGGGGCCTAACTTCAATCATAGGAAAGGGGCCTAACTTCAATCATAGGAAAGGGGCCTAACTTCAATCATAGGAAAGGGGCCTAACTTCAATCATAGGAAAGGGGCCTAACTTCAATCATAGGAAAGGGGCCTAACTTCAATCATAGGAAAGGGGCCTAACTTCAAACATAAGAAAGGGGCCTAACTTCAATCATAGGAAAGGGGCCTAACTTCAATCATAGGAAAGGGGCCTAACTTCAATCATAGGAAAGGGGCCTAACTTCAATCATAGGAAAGGGGCCTAACTTCAATCATAGGAAAGGGACCTAACTTCAATCATAGGAAAGGGGCCTAACTTCAATCATAGGAAAGGGGCCTAACTTCAAACATAAGAAAGGGGCCTAACTTCAATCATAGGAAAGGGGCCTAACTTCAATCATAGGAAAGGGGCCTAACTTCAATCATAGGAAAGGGGCCTAACTTCAATCATAGGAAAGGGGCCTAACTTCAATCATAGGAAAGGGGCCTAACTTTAATCATAGGAAAGGGGCCTAACTTCAAACATAGGAAAGGGGCCTAATTTCAATCATAGGAAAGGGGCCTAACTTCAAACATAGGAAAGGGGCCTAATTTCAATCATAGGAAAGGGGCCTAACTTCAATCATAGGGAAGGGGCCTAACTTCAATCATAGGAAAGGGGCCTAACTTCAATCATAGGAAAGGGGCCTAACTTCAAACATAGGAAAGGGGCCTAATTTCATTCATAGGAAAGGGGCCTAATTTCAATCATAGGAAAGGGGCTTAACTTCAATCATAGGAAAGGGGCCTAACTTCAATCATAGGAAAGGGGCCTAACTTCAATCATAGGAAAGGGGCCTAACTTCAATCATAGGAAAGGGGCCTAACTTCAATCATAGGAAAGGGGCCTAACTTCAATCATAGGAAAGGGGCATAACTTCAATCATAGGAAAGGGGCCTAACTTCAATCATAGGAAAGGGGCCTAACTTCAATCATAGGAAAGGAGCCTAACTTCAATCATAGGAAAGGGGCCTAACTTCAATCATAGGAAAGGGGCCTAACTTCAATCATAGGAAAGGGGCCTAACTTCAATCATAGGAAAGGGGCCTAACTTCAATCATAGGAAAGGGGCCTAACTTCAATCATAGGAAAGGGGCCTAACTTCAATCATAGGAAAGGGGCCTAACTTCAATCATAGGAAAGGGGCCTAACTTCAAACATAAGAAAGGGGCCTAACTTCAATCATAGGAAAGGGGCCTAACTTCAATCATAGGAAAGGGGCCTAACTTCAATCATAGGAAAGGGGCCTAACTTCAATCATAGGAAAGGGGCCTAACTTCAATCATAGGAAAGGGGCCTAACTTCAATCATAGGAAAGGGGCCTAACTTTAATCATAGGAAAGGGGCCTAACTTCAAACATAGGAAAGGGGCCTAATTTCAATCATAGGAAAGGGGCCTAACTTCAAACATAGGAAAGGGGCCTAATTTCAATCATAGGAAAGAGGCCTAATTTCAATCATAGGAAAGGGGCCTAACTTCAAACATAGGAAAGGGGCCTAATTTCAATCATAGGAAAGGGGCCTAACTTCAAACATAGGAAAGGGGCCTAATTTCAATCATAGGAAAGGGGCCTAACTTCAATCATAGGGAAGGGGCCTAACTTCAATCATAGGAAAGGGGCCTAACTTCAATCATAGGAAAGGGGCCTAACTTCAAACATAGGAAAGGGGCCTAATTTCATTCATAGGAAAGGGGCCTAATTTCAATCATAGGAAAGGGGCTTAACTTCAATCATAGGAAAGGGGCCTAACTTCAATCATAGGAAAGGGGCCTAACTTCAATCATAGGAAAGGGGCCTAACTTCAATCATAGGAAAGGGGCCTAACTTCAATCATAGGAAAGGGGCCTAACTTCAATCATAGGAAAGGGGCATAACTTCAATCATAGGAAAGGGGCCTAACTTCAATCATAGGAAAGGGGCCTAACTTCAATCATAGGAAAGGAGCCTAACTTCAATCATAGGAAAGGGGCCTAACTTCAATCATAGGAAAGGGGCCTAACTTCAATCATAGGAAAGGGGCCTAACTTCAATCATAGGAAAGGGGCCTAACTTCAATCATAGGAAAGGGGCCTAACTTCAAACATAGGAAAGGGGCCTAACTTCAATCATAGGAAAGGGGCCTAACTTCAATCATAGGAAAGGGGCCTAACTTCAATCATAGGAAAGGGGCCTAACTTCAATCATAGGAAAGGGGCCTAACTTCAATCATAGGAAAGGGGCCTAACTTCAATCATAGGAAAGGGGCCTAACTTCAAACATAGGAAAGGGGCCTAACTTCAATCATAGGAAAGGGGCCTAACTTCAATCATAGGAAAGGGGCCTAACTTCAATCATAGGAAAGGAGCCTAACTTCAATCATAGGAAAGGGGCCTAACTTCAATCATAGGAAAGGGGCCTAACTTCAATCATAGGAAAGGGGCCTAACTTCAATCATAGGAAAGGGGCCTAACTTCAATCATAGGAAAGGGGCCTAACTTCAAACATAGGAAAGGGGCCTAACTTCAATCATAGGAAAGGGGCCTAACTTCAATCATAGGAAAGGGGCCTAACTTCAATCATAGGAAAGGGGCCTAACTTCTTAGATGCAAGACATTCGGTAATATTAATTGGATAATGCTTGACAAAAGCTCTGGATTTAAAACGAATTTTCGAGCGTTTAAACTATTAGCTTTGAAAATAAGCAAGGTTAGTAAAATAAATGTTCTGGTTAAGAGGTAATGGAGATTGAAGATCGATATTACTCAGTCCAATCAGTCCGATTGAATTTCAAAGAGTTGAGAAAATTGGGTTGAATTCTACTTTGCCCCCCCCCCAGCACTTTTAGTCCCCCAGTGATACAATAGCCCTTACACAACTGAAAATTTTGTGGGGGACGAAAGTAAAAGATATAAATTTGAGAAATGATGGGAGAAAGTATAATGTCAAGATTTGATAATAGCCCCCCACGACAGAAAAGGGGTGGCTAAAGTCCACACCCGGCAATCTTTTACATAAGCCCCCCACCGAGCACGATTCCGGAAAAAAGTTTGTACTACAAAATCCCTCCGCAGAAAAATTATTTTTAACCCCTCTCTCACATTTTACAAAAGCCCATCGCAGAAATTGACTTGTCTAACAATCCATGGAAACATAACCCATTATGTCGTGCGTGATACAGCCCCGGATTTGAGAGAGTGGGGCTAAAGTATCACAGAACTTTTCACCAGTTCATTTTTTTCCCGTGCTAGAGTAAAAATTTTACCGAAAATTGTACTCATGTGATTATATTTTGGGAGACCAGTGTAATAGTGTGTTGAGAGTTCAAATAAATGAGAGTTAATGAAAATTTGGTATTAATATAGAATGAAAAATTGAACTAAATTTTTGGAGCTGTTTTACTGAGGCAAAATAATTTTCACCGTTCGCGAAGATCTAAAAAAATTACACATGAATCAAATTTATATTTCCCCTCGGGATGAAGTAATGAATGAATGTATGAATGAATGAAGATGGAACCCGTCGCCGGCCCATCATCGACGAAAGACGAGGACGTGGATTCAACCTGGGATGATGTAGGCCGATATGGTCAGTGAGGGGGATATACATATATACAACTATATCATACAACCTTTAATTTTTTATATAGAAAGAAAGTTTTTTAATAATATAGTACGGGTCTCAAGCATGGGTAAAACATGTCTTTATTTTTCAATAGGTCGATCGCTAAAGGAGGTTAAAAATTTCACTTTTAACTTAACGAAATCGGTTGATGCTGAGTTATGGATAATGAACTGTTCTATTTATGTAGAGGAATGAAGTTTCTTTTTCTTTCAAGTTTGCTTTGAAAACTCTGATACTTCGAGTGATGAAATTATTTTTGCCAGTTCTCAGTTAACCTATGGTCTCAAAGACCATTTTACTTATCCCGTGTTCACTCAACATTCCAACATACATATGAGTTACTGATTATTCTTATACATTCATATCCATGCACCGCCACTAGAAATAAATTCCATGTATAACGCAATAATTATTGTTCGCAAATATCACATGTGCACGGAACAAAGAATGAATGGATGAATATAAATATATATGTATAACCAGCCTTCAACGGGCGAGTCAGACGAAGCAGATTGAAATACATTGATGAAGTTGACTTGAATGTTAATGTTTCGAAATAAAAAAAAGAAAAGTTTTTGTTAAACCTTTGTAATATTCATAAATGATCCAGATAACCTGTATTTTCGCGGAAAAAAAATAATTTTGCTTGTTTTGAGAATTGGTTCACTTGGTAGAGAGATTCCTTGAAGGAAATAACTTTGGCAGGGCAGCGGCCATGCTCAGGAGAGAAATCAATGAGAAGAAGGTGAGCAATTAATCAATAATCCGCCGATATATTATTTAAATAAGTGATCGATAGATCAAGCTGAAGTTTAATAATGTTAAAGTAGTAATGGATGATATGATCTTCATGGTCACGTCGAAGAGGCTTAGAAGAATCAATTATGAGAAGCTGGTTATTCTAATGTTGTTGTGTGAAGAGTTTCAGCCTATTTGGACTTTTCAAAAAAAAGTGGCAGCTCATTCTAGCGGTCTTCAAGTTGACAAAATTCGTTGAAAATGAGCTTGAAAATTAAAAATTCATGCATTATCGATAAGGTATTCCTTTTCTTTGTAAAGGGAAGTCTCTTAATTAAAAAAATTAAATTTTGTTAGGTCCAGAATAATGTGTTACCACAAAAGTTAAAATTAAACTTGTTTATATCGAATAACGTAGAAGTATTATTTCAAAAAAACATTATCAATTTTCAAATATTTTATTATGCTCATATTCGTGACTCTGTTCACAGAGATTGTAGACTTTCTAGGCAAATTCTACTTCTTCCAGATTGTTCCCGTACGTCATACTTACATGGGCAGAGTGTCGGAGCGAACCTACAATGAATATGTTAGTTTTTGATAGCAAAAAAGTTTTTTAATCTGGCGATTTGTCAATATTTGTTTTCTCATAGCTCACAAAACTTGTAAAATTTCTGCCATTCGCCCGCCCAGTCCCCCAGAAAACTTTTTTACTGTTGAAAAAATAACAGAAGTTTGTTTTTTTTATAAATAAAATTTTATGTGTATTATGTAAGTTGACTAAATTTCAGATGTTAAACATGGCCCTGGGTTCGGATAACAAAAATCAACTTAATTTGGAACACAGACCAAAAATTTCGTTTTATCACCCCTATATCTCCCAGGCGCTTAGGGTCGCTCGGTCTTCCGCCCAAAATTTTTTTGCAGTTCGTCCTGATACTGTTTATTACGTGACATACGTACATATATACATCGCATGGGCCTCATCGAATTTTTAGACAGAAGAAAGGAGCGGGAGCCAGGGAAGCTGGTCGAAATCTCTTCATTGTAGGCATTCCTTGATGTCAAGAGAAAACTCCATGAGATTTAGGAAGTTTTTCTCTCGGGCATTGTAGTGAATATTGGGAGAAGAGTTGAAGTCTAGAGACACGATGAAGAAGCGACCATGTCGCAGCGAGTAAAAGGGAAGAATGATGTTCCCTTGCTGCCAAGTTAATGGGTATCTTTCGTTGAAAACCCCGAGCTATTTGACACGGTTTTGTCCATTCATTCCACGATCAAATGGCCAGCTTAGTTGAGAATTTCGAAAAGTCTTTAGTATAAATAGTTTTTTAAGCGTCGGAGTCTGGAATAATAAGTAGGTCTCGCTTCTAATAAGTAGGTCTCGCTTCTAATAAGTAGGTCTCGCTTCTAATAAGTAGGTCTCGCTTCTAATAAGTAGGTCTCGCTTCTAATAAGTAGGTCTCGCTTCTCCGCCCTTCACTTCCATAGCTTACCAGGATGTGCTGGAAAAAATATTTCCGGGCGGGCGACCGGGCGACACAACAAGAAATTTTTCTCGGTTCCACTTAATTTTATCCAATAACTTGTTGAAATTGTCAAAAAATGCGATAATTATGAACGCAAAAGTTTAAACCTAGCCTTTATGGCACATTTTCATGCAGCATTGAGACGCGAAGAGAGTTAGCCGGTCTTTAGTGACTAGAGCTAAATGAACTAAATTTCTTCAACGGAGATTAGGCGGGCGACCATGAGAAATTTTGCAGGTTTGGTGAGCTATGTTCACTTCTAGATCGCTCCTCATTATTTCCGAATTGATAACTCTGAAGCTTAAATAATTGCAAGTTATCTTTGTTGAGCTATGTTCACTTCTAGATCGCTCCTCCTTATTTCCGAATCGATAACTCTGAAGCTTAAACAATTGCAAGTTATCTTTGTTGAGCTATGTTCACGATCTCCATGCAGTCTGGAACTAATCTAAGAGTCTTAAAGGGAGAAAATTTGGTGTGACTCGCAAGAAAGACTGAAGAGAATCGGCGCTCAGTTGACGTCGATGTCGCACTTTCCGCCCTCGTCGCGACTGACTGCGGCGAGTCTTCCGTCGATGCTGCAGCGTCTGAATGCTCTTCAGATGACGGCTGTTCCGCCCGCCGTCAGAAAGCTCAAGCTGCGCCTCGTGCAGAACAAGAGGAACGCCCTGGACAGGGAACCTGGTTGGGTCTTTCTCTCTCTGTCTCTCTTTCTATCTCTCTCTCTCTCTACTTTTCTTTTACCGATTTCTTTCAGCTTTCTCTTATGTTATTGAGAAAATATTTTATTTTTTTCCTCGGTTCATTTTCCATGGCAACAATTCAAAAGTTTTTCAATATAAATCTGTTTTTCTGAGCATATGTCTTGAAAACACTATGTTTTTATACTTGTGAAAAGATCTTATTTGAAGAGGTCCTCGCACCCTCACGAGCCAGTCGACTCATGCTGGGCCCCCGAAACTGTGCAAGAACAGCTGGCAGGACACAGATTGAGTCAGACCTAATCGATATCATTGCGTAGAGTCATCAAAGCAGAGAGATCGAGGAAAAGAGAGGACGAGAGAGATGTGTGAAAACATGAAATAGATCAGAAAGGGTAAGAGATGAGAAGTTATTAAAAGTTTTTAAAAAAATGTTATTAAAAGAATGGGGAGTTTTGAAGAAGAAGAAGTTGGAAATAAAGAATCACTTTATAGCTTTGTGTGAGACGATTGTAACTTCTATTGTTTATCACCACCCGCAAGAGAAGCATGAAGGTCAATAAGACTAGTTGTGAACAAACCGCACGCTTCGTTCAGATAAAGGAACCTGTGAATGGAAATAGAAAACTCGAGGATGTTTCTAACAAGCCGTCAAAGAAACTTGTAGATAAAAAATACAAGTGAATAAGAAATGGCAAAACTTTGAGAGAACAAGAGCTTCCGGCTGAAACAGAGAACAAAGACGAACAGAGAATTTGTGTTTTCAGCATTTTTGGTTAGTGCATAGATTTTACCTGCAGCGCGGGTTGGATAAACACCTCGTTTCTATGTCAAACCTGTTGAAGGCTGCTGACGGCGCGGGAATTAGGTCATCACACCCCGGTTTCCCGACTGCCTCTCGCCTCTTCCATCGATCAATATCAGCGACACTTCCGAATCCTCGGCCATCTGGCAAACGTCTTCTGCGTGGCATTTGATCGCACAGGAGAGTACATAATCACGGTGAGTGGTTGTGAATCCAAGAAGAGAAGTGGGTTGGGTTTATGGTTGGATAGGTCTTCTACCCAGGTAGATAGTCTTGTTCTTGGTAAGAGATTTATAAGTGACCATAGGTCATCAAGAATTGTCGTAAAATTGAAGAGATAAAAAATCGTTTTAATGAGTTTGGGGGTCTAGAAAGATGAGAAGCGAGTGAGAGAGTAAAGAAGAGAAGGTTGAGAGATCGGGCAATTATTGATTTATTGATTTTTTTCCATAGATTTAGCCCTCCCTCTTCTCCCCAGCGTGCCATAATGAACGATTTTTTCGACAGGACGTAAAAAATATTTCCCAGAACTGGTTTTGATGAATCTCCTTAAACAAACTCAACATTCGAAATCTCCTTAAACAAACTCAACATTCGTACGATGAGAACGTCTCAGCAAAAAAGACTTGAGAATTGTTTGAAAGAAATAACTCACCTGCCAATAAACTTTTCGCCGATGGTCTTTCTCTAAAATTCCCATTCATTCGCTGATATTCAGACAAAACAAAAACAGATATCAAGTCAAAAAAGTAAATTTTGAAATCTAATGTTGAAACAGGAGCAGGGGTTTTTTAGTGTGCAATAAAAAGTTGCAGACGCCCGCCGAAGGTGGAAAAAAATCTTCTCACATAAGGGTCCCTCCTTACGATTTTTAAAACAGAGGCCCGTGACAAACAATTTTTGTTTGTTTAACATAAGGGTCCCCCTTATAATTTGGAAAAACAGAGGCCCACTGACAGAAGGTCTGACATGAATTTTTAACCCCTGAACAGGAACAAGTAGAAATGGAGAAAGAAAAAACACGAAAATCTTGTCAGCTCTCGAGATGGGCATGCAATGTAGGGGAAATAACAGCAAGAGCGGAAACAAATAAAAAAATTCTTAGTTCAACAATAAATTCAACAATCCGTCCACAACGTGGAAATAAAATAGTATGTAAATAATAATTTCCTAGAATATCAACATTGAACTTGCACCTTCCACCTTGCACTGTTGATCCATTGTATTGAATGATGTGATTAGATATAAGACGATGCTGGGAATAATTTTCGCCAAAATGCTCGAAATGTTGTTCCTCAGCCAAAAACTTTATTTCGCCAAGATTTCGAGTATGCGAACTTGGGAGAAGGAAATTCCGTTTTTTGTCTTTTTTTAGCTGCCAAAATAGGGACGAAGAATCGGCCACCATTTCGCAGTGCCAAATGATGAATGACTCTGTGGCCAAGTTTTGTTCCTGCCAAATCACGGACAATTTTGTTTTCTCCTTTGTGACATATTTTGGCACTGCCAAACTCGGCTCTTTTTTTGGAACACTTTTTGTCACTACCAAATCAGGGACAATTTTGTTTTTCTTTCGTGTCATGTTTTGGCACTGCCAAACTCGGCTCTTTTTTGGAACACTTTTTGTACGTTGAACAAAGCTCCGCAACGACCACATATTAACCACTTCTAGCGACGTACCCCAACCGAGTTTAGTAAACAGTTGAGAAAAATGTATGTTGCTGCGCTAGTACGTAAAGATTTGTGTGGCGGTTGTAGTCGGTTTAATTACCCAAGTTGAGGTAAAGATTCGATCCGGCTCGTTGAAAGACGTAGCCTGAACCACACATTTAAAGAGATCAAAGTCTAGTATTGGCACTCCCCAAAGAGTTCCTGAGAGCGTTCCTCCATCATCCCAGAAATGAGGCTAAGGAGTTGCAGGGGCTACAAAAAAGCCCGATTTTGGCAGTGACAAAACAAGGACAAAATTCCCGGTTCTGGCAGTGGCAAAACAAGGACAAAAAACCCGATTTTGGCAGTGAAAAAACAAGGACAAACAAAAACCCGATTTTGGCAGTGACAAAACAAGGACAAAAAAAGGCCGGTTTTGGCAGAGACAAAAGAAGGACATAAAAAAGCCCGATTTTGGCAGAGACAAAACAAGGACAAAAAAAAGCCCGATTTTGGCAGGAAAAAAAGAAGTACACAAAAAAGCCCGTTTTTGGCAGTGACATAAGCAGTTACAAATTTTGTCCCTTCTTTAGCAGTGACAAAACGAGTACAAAGTAGAAAGCTTGTTTTTTGACGGTTTTTCTTGACAGGCCCGTCAGAACGCATGTTATTTGCTGCCATTTATCATGGCGCTTTTTTCCGTTTCTTGCCATGGAAAAGCTCGGTGTTTCAAGGGAAATCTGCCCGAGGAACAACATTTTGAGCATTTTGGCGAAAATTATTCCCAGCATCGTCTTATATGTTTTAACTCTTAAAATTCAAATTGAATCACTACTATGACAGTTATCCATTGTGAGGTACAACCTCGAACAAAAGAAAGAAGTTCAGGGGGCGGATGACAATTTGGTGAAGATCTGGGTGGCGCGTCTAGGCATTCTTCGGTTCACGTACCGAGGTCACTCTCTCGAGATAACTGACCTATCCGTCTCTCACTGTAATTCACTTGTTGCTTCGGGCAGCATTGACAAGACCGTGAGGTAAGAATGAATACTGTTAGAGCGGAGAACAAAAAACATAGAAGTCAAGATAGATACTGTAACAGTTGAGAACGATTACTGTAAGAAATGAAAACATATACTGTAAGAGATGAAAACTGATACTTCAAAGTAATTATGTAAAGTCTTCCTGTTTCTCTGAAATTTGGCTCTCACATTTGACTTTGGTTACACGGAGATAGGAGAAGTATAACAAATGCAAGGTATCGAATGAGAAACAGAGAAAAGAGATTTGAAGTTTAATTTTCATTTTTAATTTAAAGTTTAATTTTCATTTTTAATTTAATGTTCAATTTTCATTCTAAGTCTTCTAATTGACTTTAGAGTATGGCGACTGGACACAGGAGAGACGATAGAAATCTTCAAGCATCACACGGCGATGGTCTCCTATCTCACATTCCTACCGTACACCGACGGTGAGTTGAGTACGATTAACAATTCTACCGTACACCGACGGTGAGTTGAGTCCGATTAACAATTCTACCGTACAACGACGGTGAGTTGAGTCCGATTAACAATTCTACCGTACACCGACGGTGAGTTGAGTCCGATTAACAATTCTACCGTACACCGACGGTGAGTTGAGTCCGATTAACAATTCTACCGTACACCGACGGTGAGTTGAGTCCGATTAACAAAAGAAGAATCGGGCTTTGAATTAGAATTTCAAATAGAATCATTGCATGTGAGGCGAAAGTCTTTCAGTTTCCACCGAAATTCCAGGGTTTTTTCTTGAAGAAAACTAAAAATTACATTCTGTCGAACGTCCATAGACAGTTTTATTAGACACATCTGAACTATGAACTGACAGAACATTCTTGAGGACAATATGCCTATTTATACACTTTTAATGTGTGTCTTGCCTTGTGAGATGCGTTGTTATGTTGAAGAAAAAGACGGATCGGACGTTTCGCTTTATCAAAGCATCATCAGCGAATGTTCGTCACCTTAAGACAATATGAATAGCACAGAGAAACACAATATGAAGAAGGAATGAACAACATGAAATATATACTTATTCTTATTCTTTATATTTCATGTTGTTCATTCCTTCTTCATATTGTGTTTCTCTGTGCTATCCATATTCTCTTAAGGTGACGAACATTCGCTGATGATGCTTTGATAAAGCGAAACGTCCGATCCGTCTTTTTCTTCAACATAACAACGCATCTCACAAGGCAAGACACAGATTAAAAGTGTATCGTCTACTGGATTCTTCATCCAATGCGTTTAACTCAGCACGAACTCTTCTGTCTATTTATACTTTCGATTCTTGAATTTTTTTCGCAGAGCAGTCTGCTTTATATTATGTCATGATCTCGCTGAAGGAAGGCCGAAAACGAGACAAAAATACTGAGAAAGATGCTTTCTAATCATAAAGACTACCTAAAATTATCAAAAAATAGTATATCAGTCTCTCCTGCGAGCAAATGGACCTAAAATAATGAGAAGCAAGTTTTTAACAGTATTGACTTCAATCTCTCGGTTTATTCGGCCATTGTATTCTCGCTTCGTTTCTAACTGTTCTAGAAAATCGCTCGAAAGCGGTCGTTTCTCAGTTTTTTCAGGCAGGTTACTTTAACTAAGCAATGTATGCAGGAGACCGTCGCTGGTTGACTTCAGTGAGCTATGATTGCACGATCAACTTCTACGAATGGAATCAGAAATCATTGAAATTCATGTTAGGACCCAGATTCTTCTCTTTTTATGCTAGAACGTTTTCTTTTGGTGCGTTCTTTTTCTGATGTTCCATTCATCGTCGATGCAGAAATATTGGTGTTTTAAGTCATCTTTCTCTAATACATTCAATTAAAAAATTTCCCTAATTTTATTCTCTCTACTATTCTCTTTCACTTCTTTATCTCTTTCTCTCTCTCTCTCTCGCTCTCTCTATCTCTCTCTCTCTCGCTCTCTCTCTTAAGATTTCTCTTAACCTACTTCTAGCTCTGGCCAATATCTTCAACATGTTCCAGGGCGCAGCCTATTCGCTTTTTTGAGCGTGACCAGCCGGGTGCCAGAATCATGTCTCTCTGTCATTCAATAAGTCAGTTTATTCTCAGTTGAGTGAGCTTGGCATTCATTTTAGCCCGATGAGCTGCGTCAATCGGTCGCCTTCACAATCAGTTTGATGCTATCTGAAGCTCTCAGTGATTATCTTTAAGTGAAAAACTAAAACACTAGGCTGTTTCAAATCTTCCGCATAGCTCGCCAGCGCTGTGAAAATTTACAAAAACATACTTGTTCTGAGCGGGGGAATATTGAATAATAAGAAACGAGCTGGAGGCAAAAAGGAAAAGAAGGGAGTGCTCTTTTTAAAAAGTTTTTTTCTTCTAGATAATTGAAAAAGTACAATTGCCCTTTGTTAAGCTATGAAAATCCGCAAAAGAAGCGTCAAAATCAGGTATTTTAATTATGAGGGAATTATACTTTGGATATAGAACGACAGCGTGCAATGGAAAATAGAGAACATAATTCTTATCACTAATTTTTTTTAATGGCTCAGAGTTTCTTCTATCTTTTTTATACGATGTGTGACTGAGAGCAGCATACTGTATCATGTTTTATTGATTTCATATGTACGTTCATTTATGAATTTTTGTTCTTTTACGCATCCGGATTTCTAACGCTTCCACGAGCGCTCATTCAATCCTCCTTAATATGGTAATGATTAGAGAAGTTGGATTCGGGTCGCGTACTTTCATATAAATAATTCCGTGTGTTGTAATTAATAAAAACGCAAGAGGGCATTTTTTCAATTTGGGCTTTTTTCCGCATTTACTACCTACAGGCTGTTTTTTACTACCCGCAGAAATGTAGATCAAAAAGACAAGTTTGAACGAACGACATGCATCAGAGAGACACCGAGTGCTTGCCAAAAATTGATATTGCTATTAAAACTGGATACGGGCCCTCATTTTTTTGTGTGCGCCTTAATTTTTTCTGAGAACTTAGGTTTGAGTGTTGATATTCCCGTAGAATTTATCTACAATTCGGGTTAGAGAAACACTCTGGTTTCCAGCTTTCTTTCAAGACGAAGCCTTTTTTGTTTCGAGGTGGCCAAATCATTGTCATCGGTGAATCGCACGGGTGCATCCGAATCTTCCGGCTAGGACCGCAAGGAGTTCGCAAGATCTTCGAAGAGGTCGCGCACTTTGTAAGTGTTTTTGTCGAACTTTGCAATTCGAGAGGTTTTTTGCTCATAAATAGTGTTTATGATGCAGATAAAAATGATGGTTTCTTTGAGGATCGCGTAGACAGTCTGGAATGGGCAAACAGTGGACTGAGATTTGCGAGCGGAGGCAAGGATGGACTCACCAAGGTTAGAGGCTGACTTGTAGTTTATTCGGAGTTGACGCATTTCATCCGGTCTCTTTTCACGCCAACTGGTTCCTGGTATTCATTTCTGATAAAAAACGGCTCCATTTCTGGCCCTCTATATCTCAATTTTCTGATTACTTTTTTAAAGTCACCTGAGAACACATTTTTACGAAGGAGCTAAGAGACTGTTCACCCGATATGAGGGTTCAAATATTGACCGAATTTGCGCCGAAAATGATCTACCTTTTCTCATTCTTACTTTTTCTTACACTTCTCCTCAACTTCCCTTCCCATTCAGGGGTTGAATAGTCATGTCAGACCTTCTGTCGGCGGGCCTCTGTTTTTCAAAATCATAAGGGGGGCCCTTATAGAGAACAAAAAATTTTCCGCGGGCCTTTGTTTTTTTTATCATAAAAGGGACCGTTATATTAAAAAAAAATTTCCACCTTTCGCGGGCGTCTGTACCTTTTTCTTGCACACTAAAAAAACCCCTGTTTCCATTATTTTCTGCCTTACTCATCCTTCTCTCAAGTTGCGAGGTGCATATAAATAATAATAAAAAATAAAATATTAAAAAAAAATAAATATAAACCTTCTTTTTTGACCCTTTACATTTAACGTTTGAGATCTCAAGCAATCAAACAAAAGTGATAAAAAACAATTAAAAAGAAGAATAACGTTCGGTAGGAGCATTACAAAAGGAATAAAACTGATAGTCAAAAAGAAAGAGAGGTTTTGTTACTATTAGGTTTGGCGTTTCTCATGCGGCAAGTGGCAGAGCATTACGTTGTCGCTGACGCAGCAGGAACTGCACGCCATTTGCGGATCCTCTAATATCCTCAACCCGAACAGCAAGAACAAGTACAAAGTGAGTCAAAGCAAATGGAATAAAGACTTCTGTGTCTCTTCATTTCTCTGTATCCATCTCTCTCTTTCTCTCTCTATCTCTCTCTCTCTCTCTCTGTCTCCCTCTCTCTGTGTGTATGACCCTATGGGTCACACATCTAAATCTTGCATTTTTCTCAAATTCAAAAAATTCATTTAATATGCATCAAAGGATAATAAATAAATAAATCACTGCTTAATAATTCTGCGATTAACTGCTTCTCATAATTCTTCAAATGCTCAGTTACACAGTTTAAAGACAGTGACGCCTAATTGAGACAATAATTGTTCATACCGTCACGCGGGAAAACTGGTCCACCGCGCTGGATTCAACCCAGCCATCGACACATCACCGTGGTCTATTGGTAACGCGCTTGCTCTCTTGGTAACGCGCTTGCTCCCGGATTAAGAAGAGATGGCTGGGTTCGATTCCGCGCGGTGGACCAGCTTTTTTTCCGTGCGATCTTATCATCAATTGACTTTTCAATATAGAGCTATTTCAAAGCCTATTAAAAACAGCAATTTGGTTCAAAATGACTGCTTGAAGGTTTCAATGCTGTGCTGGACGTCGGATGACTCGAGAATAGTCACTACTGGTATGTTGAAGGAGAATAGTCACTACTGGTATGTTGAGGGAATAGTCACTACTGGTATGTTGAGGGAGAATAGTCACTACTGGTATGTTGAGGGAGGACATGATTGGTTCAATAGAAGATAAAGTCACCACTGTTGAAAGGAGGGGGCAGGGGCATTAGAAGGGGAGTTAGTTAATGTAAATTATCACCTAATGAAATGATTTTGAGTGAACAGGGAAGTATGAATCTTGTGAAAGAAGCATACTCTTCTATTCTACTAATTTAATTTTCTAGAAAGTGAATTAATCAAAACAGAGTTTTCAGGGGGGAGGCGGGCAGAAGTCTACTGTTTTCGGAAAGTGTCCCTGCAATAAAATAATAGAAAATGTCGTGCCAACAGGGAATCCTGATCATCAGTTTTCTCGGATAGCGCATAGATTTGCATATAGGTTTCTCGGATAGCGCATAGATTTGTATATAGGTTTTACCCACTGTTTCTTCTAGAAAAAACAACATAATGGTCTTTAGTTATTCTTCTAAGGGTTCCAAGTTTAAATCCTATTTTGGGCAGAAAGACTGGAACCAGAGAGTTTCATAAATATTAGCAGTGCTCCCACTTCTGTTACATTCATTCAGTCGCTATTGATTTTAAGAGGTGAGATCAGGGGTTTTATTATGCGTTCGAAGAGGACACGAAAGCGAAAACTTGTCAGAAATGAGACCCGCGATTGACACTAAAAAGTTGTCTTATCAGGACAAAATGGGACTTCATATAAGGTTTTTTCCTCAGAATGTTAACAGAGACCTGCAGAAATAAGAAACAAAGGCCCGCAAACAGAGGATAGGGCTTGAATATTTTACATCTTGGCGAGGTTTGTATTTAATCTCAGCAGATCGCTCACTCTGCAACGAGAAAGACTGTCGTTGTTGAAAAAAACCGAATTATATGATTTTTTTTTCTTCCTTTTTGCCTAACCCGGACAGGAGATCAAATACAAATTTTTTCTGACAGGAAGCGACCACGTCTTCCGAACATGGTGCTCAACGACGGGAGCTTCCCAGCTGAAGCTGACCTTCCACATGGATGACTCCTTCCATCTCATCGCCCATCCAGTCCA
Organism: Allodiplogaster pararmata; assembly: GCA_964056735.1. Lineage (NCBI taxonomy): Eukaryota > Metazoa > Nematoda > Chromadorea > Rhabditida > Diplogasteridae > Allodiplogaster > Allodiplogaster pararmata. The sequence continues at coordinate 9,195,260 of OZ057407.1, forward strand.
CCCGCATCTCGTCTTCTCCGCAGGACACGACGGCATGGTCGCGGTACGGTAGTTTTTCGTGTCACTGTATTCCAGGCATTTTCTTGAGTTCTAATTACAAAAACTATGGACGGTGAAGGCGATGAACTAGTTCATACGCATAGCAGTACTCCTACCGTATGCTTTCTTGATCCCCTGGATAAGACGTGTCCAACAAGGCGCTTTATAAAATACCAAGGGGCACAGACAGAGAAGTAGATACGATTGTAGTCACCCTTATTCCGAGATTAAGGAAGAAGGGTTGTTCTATGTTCAATCTCTAGAAAGCGTGAGTTTCTGCTATAAATGGCGTAACCAGGGGTTAAATAGTGACCGGATCGGTCCCGTCGGCGGATACATGTACACACACTATTGACAAAAAACTCCCTCTCTTTTCTTACCCTTTACCTTCATCCCCTCTTCTTTTTTCCTCCAAATTTTAGCGGCGGATACATGTAAACCCAAATCGGGCGGCTCCATTTAACCCCTGGGCGTAACGGGGTAACGCTCCTCAAGCAGAGGGAAAGTTATCGTAGGGAGAATTAAACCATAGAAGTTTTACGTACAAGTTCAATCTAAAATTAAAGTCGAGGCTTAGAGTTTCAGTGTAAAAGTTCGCCTGTTGAAGAAACTAAACTCATCCCTTTAGCTCAACAAACGAAGTTCTTTCCGTTTTGCTACGAATGCCTCAAATCTCTCGATCATGAAAAGCGCCAGGAATTGCAGGTGGTTGACGTGGTTGCTGGGGAGGTCATCAAGCGGTGGACGAACAAAGTGGAACAAGGAGAGGTCGCCGCTGTGTACGACATCGCCATCTCGAAGACGGCAGACAAGATTGCCGTGGTGGACAACAAGGGGCACGTCTCTCTCCTTGCACTCGGCGCCAATCACAGAGCCATGCGGATGCCCAAGCAACAATTCTTCAGGACGGATTATATGTGAGAGCCGGGTGTTGTTTATGACGCCTTATAAAGATAATATGGATAAGCGAAACCTGTTTTCCGACGGGACAAACGCTAAGAATAAGAATTTAGTAATAATAATAACCCATTGTATTTTCTTTGACCCATCATAATTCAAAAGACTGATTATAGTTTCTATGACCCATTATAAAAAGTGATTCCAGCTTTTTGAAAACTTTGCTTTAGTTTCGATTGTTATAAAGCATGACTGGTTACCACTACTTCTCACTAAAAAGATTTAGTAGTTGAAATCTTGCGAAATGTATAAAAAAAACAATAGGAAGAACAAATAAGAAAACCAACCAACAACAAAAAACACATTATATAGTGAAGGAGAAATAAGCAAGTAACAAGAAAGAGTGATACATACCTTGATATGAAGACCCCTGAATCAGGCCGTTGATTTGGGACCCGGCGGGCTATTTCATCGACGAGGAGACGGGAATCGCTCCTCATCTCATGCCACCCACCGATCTGATTGATCACGATGGCAATCCGCTTCCTGAGGAAATACAGCGGATGATCCCGGGCAGAGATCTTATCAAGGTAGGAACAATCATGGGTGGGAAGAGCCACGTTGGTGGGTTGGTGGACCACGGTTTTGTCTATTCGCGGGTGTATTTACCTTTTAATGATAGTATGTCTCGTAAGACTTCTTTTCTTTCATTGAACCTTTTTATCATGTCAGGTATATTGAAAATTCGTGGGCCTTTGCTTATTTTTTGGACTCTTTATAGAACCTGTGTATATTCATTCATTCTTTATTCCAAGCATGTAGGTATTTAAGACAAAAGCAAATTACATACATATAAACAGAGGTATGCATGGACTACATTACACATAAAGCTTAGTGGCGGTGTGTAAAGGGGAAAAAAGGGGGGCTGTGATAATGATGAAAAATAACAAGTCTTCATTAAGTATCAGAAACAAGACTAACTGGCACAATCACATTCACAGGCAACGAAAGAAGTTGCTTTCTAAATTTAAGGCTACTAGCTTCGTTGATGACATCAAATGGAAGAGAGTTCCAAACAGACATTTGACGGGAAACACATGTCGATAAAGAGGTCTTATTGATGCGGTGAGGAGGAATAAGTCTTAGAGGATGCGAATGCCGAGTGAAACGCTGAACAGCCGAGATTTCGTATAAATGATCAGTGTCTATGTCTAAGCTGTTATGTAAACATTTATGAATAAAAAGTAGATCAGAGATAGCACGACGGTACTCGAGGCTCTGAAGGCCTAGCATTGGAAGCCTCTGGGAATACGGAAGCTTAGGGTGACGGACTCTTCCTAGTACTCTCCTCGTGAAAGAGCGTTGGACTTTCTCAACCAACCAACTTAACAAGGCCCGAGGAAGATGGATTCCACAACTCACTTGCGTATTCGATAGTGGGTCGGAAATAGATTTTAAAAGCAGATGTCAACAGAGAAATGGAAGGGGATTTAAAAGCTTTAAATAACATGTTGACAACAGCGGAAGCTCTCTTACACTTATCGACAATATGGTGTTTGTACGAGAATTCATCGGTGACACCAAGATCTTTAGCTATCTCGTCAACAGTTAAGGGGGGACCATTTATACGGTATACAACAGAAGGATTTCGGGGTCCTAAATGCAAAACACTGCATTTAGATGTCGACAAAGACAAGTTCCATTCCGAACACCAAGCGGTAACAAGATCAAGAGCGACTTGGATATCATGGCTAGAAGAGGGAACACGACCCATAACCATAATATGTGGTGTTCTTCTTGACTCATCGAGTAGGAGTTGTTTCAAAAGATGTTCGTTGAGCAATTCAATAAGAATGATGTTTTTATGACCTATTACTTCTGGAAATGCGGTTTTTACTCTTATTGAAATTCCAAAGTCAGCCGCCAATGCGTGCGAGAGCTCAGGAAAATCTGAGAAACAAAAGAAGTGGAAAAAAATGGGAAAGAAAATAGGAGGTAATCCAGCGAGGGATAAGCATCCAGCGAGCTGAAAAGATATGAACTGGGTTAGCGAGTAGAGAGTTTAGGGTCAAGGACCGGGAGACTTGTTTCTTATAGTTTAATTCCATTTTTAAAATAACTTAATTTTACCAGAAGGACCCTGACGCGCCTTTGATGAGTGCCTGGCTGACTAGACCAATCATCGAGAAGCTCAACCAATATGCTCTCGAAAGGTTCGGTTCTATGCAAGTACAATATAATAAACAAATATCATATGATTCATTATGGAAAATAATTTTTTGACCTAAATTAGCAATAACATAAAAAGATGTGAAAGGGAGATTCGGTGGCGAATTGGAAAATGAGAATTAACAAACTGTTTCTTAACATTTCCGAAAGAAGCGGGTAGATAAGCAAACTAGTAGTAAGGGAACGGTGAACGTTAAAGAGAGCGTCTGAGGGTAATGAAAAATGAAGAGAGAGAGAGATAGAGAGAGAGCCATACACACATGGAATCCGTATCACTAGCAGTTTTATATAGCGAATAGATTTTACTCAAAGTAAGTGTTAAATAAATTCCATAGAATTTTGAGTGATTTAATACGTTCGTTATCAGTCGAGCGTTTCATTAGCGAGATTTATGAAGAAAATTTACTCGAGGAACTTATGTAAAATAGAGATAATGTTGTTTCGTCGTCATTGTCATTGATCTTCTTTTGAACTGTATTCATTATACTTCACATTGTGAAATGAAACAAATAAATATTAAAGAAACACCCAGATAAAAGCTTAGACTGTAGATCATTTGTAACCTACAGAGGTATGTCTTGATTTACGAGAGAAAGCTGATTCGGGCGTGGTTCCAGCTGGGAGGCTGAGATGAGCGAGCTCCTTGGGCAGGAATCTGCTGAGTACGAGCTAGAGCTGAAGCGCGAGGCTCCATCCGCCGTTCCTCCCCCAGAAGCAATAGTTCCAGTGAAGAATCGAAGAGGTCAGTTAGAAGGTTCAAATCAGAGCGTTTAGGTTTAGGCTTTGTTCCAGGGTGTGCATACTTTCAAAAAGAATTTTGTAGATCAAATATAAAGTAAAGAAAGTAGTATACTAAAAGAGGATTCGTATCACTAACTTATCTGAATAGCTATTAGACTTGTACCTAGATTTAAGGCTAAATCTAGGGCCCGAAGTGCGTGTTAGAGAAACACACTGCGTGTTGCATCCGGAAAGTACAGAGAGGCACGCAGGAAGGCCAACATTTTTGAAGAGAGACTCGTCGTTGGGTAGACATAGGCATTTAATTGTTAGAGCAAAGTATCTCATGGAAGGACTCGCTTCTCGGAATGAATGATGTGACTCGTAAAAGAAACAGTATTACTTGACCAGTATTACTGTTACAGTATTACAGGCCGTATTACTTGACCACATAACCCTTAGTCAAGATTATCCTGATATAGTGGAAGTCTTCAAATGCTCAGTGACACAGTTTAAAGGCAGTGACGCCTGGTTAAGACGCCAATTGATTACACCGTCCCACGCAATAAAACAGCTGTTTTCACTGGGTGGGATAGAACCAAGCCATCTTCGCTCAATTCGGGAGCAAGCGCGTTACTATTACAGCTAAAGCTATCAATGGCGAATACAATGTTGACTGAGTAATACTTCATCCGGAACTCATCATTGACGTGACAGGATGTACCATTTATACGCCAATGATATCTTCCATTTATGACTTGTTAACGAGTGGAAGCGGTGAACTTGAACTTTATATATTTAATAGCTGCAAGTTTTTTAAACATTGGTAAAATGTCATTAGATTCTGCGTCTGTTTGCCTTTACTACAGCGTGTAACCGCTTTGTAAGCGCTTCAATCACTGTACGCAGGTAGTTTATGTCTATTCTGGAAGCGAATTCTTTAGAGAACTCAAAGTTGAATCGGAACTAGCAGTCACATTGCTCTCAAGGAAAACAACACAGACTAATCAAGGGATTAACATCTGACAAGCAAAAGGGCCATTCTGAGCTCCACATGGAGTCAGGAAAATGAGTTTTAGAACGTGCTTGTGTTCTTCTGCTTTGTGAACAAGAGGTGAGCAGAATCCTATTGGAGCATTCTGATTGAAGTCAGATTGTGATCAAAGAGGCGGTAGATTCTTGACTTTTCTGGCGGTAACAAGATACGTCGATTTTGACCGCTAGCTCAATGAATACGAGAGTACTTGGGCCTCGCCTCCGATGGTGCTACGGCCCACAAGTTCACACCATCGCAAGGGACCGGTTCATCATCACCAGTATCGAGCGCGTCCTCAGGTCGTGGATAGAGGAATGTCTCTTTGCACAAATGCATTGGAGATAGCGGGCTTGCCCGTCGCGGACCAAAATTGGATAGTATAGTTCCTCAAATTAGGGCGATTCCGGACTGGCCTGGGCATGCCACCGGATAAAACATCAGCCGAAACTCCCCTATACTTTGTAATGGCGAATCGAGGCGCCAGTAAAATAGCCTCTTGCCCTTCTCCGGTTAACGATTGAATCTCGAGAAGAGGATCGCCGATTGCGGTGCGAGAGTAGACGGAGAAAATTTCTCCGGACTCAGAAGGATCCTCACCTACCTATCTCTTCTCAAATTCCGGGGAATCTTATTCTGGAACGATCGGTGATCTGCGGAGTGCGTATCGAAATAAAAATACCAATTTGGTCATGCTTCGAATTTTACCAAGCTCTTCGTGGCGTTTAATCGTTTCCCAGGAACGCTAACGGCATACTTTGATTTTTGGAACAACGCGGCGTTATAGTTTTTTAGTAAGTTATAGTTTTTTCACTCGATTGAACTACGCGTGTGATGAGCAGTGGCGATTTTGCAAGAATTCGAAGAATCACCCTTATTTTCGCACACGTCAAAACTAAATTTTGACAAATAATTAATCAGAAGTTTTCGGCAGAATGTTTAGTTTCTGGTTCACAATACACGTGGCAAAATGTTTATGATACACTCTTATTAACAAGAAATTCTTCGCCAGACATAAATTTTTTTAAAGAAATTGGTTTTTTCTTGCCTGTTCTAATGATACAAGTATTGTTACGTTTGTTCCCAGTATTGATTGAGAAAAAGTTACAGTACGAGCTCCTCGTCAAGAAGCGGAAGCGAGAGCGCGCAACAGGGCGAGGCCTATTGAGATACGCAGGGCATACCTGCCTCCGGATACGATAGAACAAAGCGTAGAGGCCATGCGAGAGAGAGGTAGGTTACTGTGGGTTTAGATCTCAGGTTACTTCTTGCCAGGGATATAACAATGCTCCAACCGATCGGGAAAGTGGTAAAACACAATGGGGGTAGACTATGTCTAGTCTGGTTTTTCATCGCGTAGGCTTGTAAATGGAAGCCTTGATAAGTAATGATGTAGCTAATACTTTCTGCATCTCAAGTTTTTTAACATCGGCCAGATCACCGCTGTAAATTACATTTTTAGCTCCTTTTTGAGTGAAATTTTTCTGATTTTCGAACAAAATGACCCTTAAAAATGTTCACATTTAGATTTTCATCAGTATTAGTGATGAAAAATGTGAGCTCTGCTTCAAGAAGATATTTAGTTAGAGTTCAAGCTATATAAAAAGCTAATTCAAAAGAAGGTAACCTCCTCATTACAGAAAGAAAACCTTATAGTTTTTTCTTCATAAGGGTTCCTTTTTTGATTGACAAAAACAAAGTAGCACGACAATTTCTTTTTGAACATAAGGGTCCCCCTTATGATTAAAAATTGTTTATTATTCTTGTTATTCTTATTTATTATTCCCTTATATTATATTATTGTATTATTGTTATTATTGTTATTCTTTTTATTATTCCCTTATTATTCTTGCCTGTTTCCTCGCTACTTAGCGGTCACCCCAAGAAAAGTTCTCTATCGACTCCAACTCTGAAAGTGGAACTGAATCAACTTGCGGCGAAAACCTAGTGCCAAGGTTACAATCTCTTCAAATGGCACCAAATTGAGTAAGTCAGATTCGAGAATATTCATTCTAACTCATCGCTTCTTTCCGAAGCAAATCTACGTTCAAGTCTAGAATGTCTTCGCCATCAGAAAATACTCAAATGTCCCCGCTGGCTTCTCTTGTTAACAGGATTCGCCCGTCAAGAAGAAAAGCTGATATCGGTACTGGTTCAATAGAAGATCTTCAGCGAATGGTCCAAACTGTCATCGCTCGCAACGAAGAACTGGAGCAGAAATGCATCGGATTCGAAGAGCAGATACATCAGCAAAACGAGGCTATTTCATCTTTGAAAGATCTTGTCGCAACACTTGTTTCTGACATTGGTTCTCAAAATAGAGATATTTTGAATATAATGAAACAACAGAAAGAAATAACGCCATCCCACCCAGCTCCAAAGACCGCACCGACTCCTGTTCCGAAGCCTCCTCCGATCTCGGACCCCTCATTCCGCTACTTTGAGTCTGCGAATGAAATAGCCGATAGAAGAGAAAGATATCGTTCAGTTGTGCTTTTCCGACTCCCTGAATCTACCTCCTCATCTGCTGCCAGCCGAGCCGATGATGACCTTTACAACGTCCGGAAGATCTTGAATGATCTTGACATCCAAGCAATTCCGGAGAAGGTTTATCGTATGCCATCAAATCTCCCTGCTAACCCTCGTCACTCCAATCCTCGCCCAGTCAAAATTGTTTTGCCAACTGTCGACTTCCAACAAGCCGTGCTTTCCAAAGCATTTCTTCTCCAAAAACACAACCTTTACATAAGGCACTCACAGACCAAGTGTGAGGGCGCCTATGATCGCGCTGTCTTTGTCTGGCAAAAAGACCGCTCGAAACCAAAACCATACATACCCCATTTCGCCGCCCCCCTTGTCTCAAAATCTCCGCGACCTCTTCTTGATATACCTCTTTCCCGTCCCCCTATGCGACATTCAAACTTCACTATACATCAGAAGAATATCAATCATCCAAATCACTCCCCTTATAGAACATCTCAGCGTATTGAACCTCCTCGAAGATTCATGTCACCTCGTCCTAATCGTTCTTTAAACTAGACCAAAATCGCCGGTCTTCCCCAAGTCACGTGAATTGTTATTTCGCAAATGTTAGATCTCTAGTGAATAAGATTAATGATCTACAACTTTTGCTGTCAAAGAGATACTCTATAATTTCTTTTTGTGAGACATGGCTATCGGATAGTTACCCGGACTCTTTTGTTCTCTCCTCCTTCATCTCTCAATATAACATTGTTCGATGTGATAGGAGCGAAATAACTAATGGCGGGGGAGTGCTATTTCTCATACACTCCTTATTATCATTCAAAATTATCTATTCTCAATCAATCAAGAATTCTCATGAAATCCTAGCTATTGATATTGAAATAGAATCTCACGTGATACGTTTCATTAGTCTATATCGAGTCCCTCATATAAACACACCGAAGAGCGAGAGGTTATTAAACCTCTTGATTGATCTAGTAACCTGCAACCACCCATGTATTATAATGGGAGATTTTAACTTACCCGACATAGACTGGAATAAATTCCCTCTAGCGTCATCGAATCCCGCTTCCAAATCATTTCTTGAATTTTGCTCAGCCACTCAGATGAATCAATATATTAGATGCCCTACCAGAGGATCACACATTCTAGACCTCCTCCTCTCCAATAGCAAAGATTTATTGAAGAACCCATGTGTCACTCCCTCATTCAGTAATTCAGACCACGAATCAATCAGTTTCGAACTTTCCCTATTCCACGAAATTCCTCTTTACTCGTATCGACGCATATACAGTAAAATAAACTATTCCTTATTACTCCCTTCATTATGTAATTTAGATTGGCATTGCTTATTCAACCCCATCAAAGATACAGACTCAATGTACGAATTGTTACTATCCATACTAGAGGACTTTTCCGAGCAATTCGCTCCTATCCAGAAGGTCTCTCTAGCGACCCATGCATCTCTTCCAACGCATATTCAGAGAGCTCAAGAAAAGCGTTTTCTCTTCTGGAACAACTATGTTTCTAGTGGACTAAGTGAGGACTATGACATTTATGTTAAAGCCAGTAAGAAATGCAATAAGTTTGTAGATAAATTCAACCTAAATGTAGAAAAGAACATTGTTAATAGTAAGAACAAAAACTTGTTCTTCAAGTATATAAGGTCTAATACATCCCAGAAACAAAGCGGTGTCGACACTTTGGTGAATGAACTCGGCATCTCAGTATCTAAAGACTTAGAAAAAGCAAATCTTCTTGGAGAATTCTTCCAAAAGTCATACACCATAGACAATGGTAAGCTTCCTCCACTCTCTCATAATTCAGTCTTGAGAGCATCCTCTCTAGAAGAACCCTTGTTTACGCGTCATGATATTTGTAGACTAATAGAGAAATACCCAATGTCTTCTTGTACTACCCCAGATCATCTGAATATGCTTTTTATCAAGAAAATCGCTGTCCCTCTGTCTATTCCGCTTGAAATAATTTATAACCATTCTTTCCTTACATCTGAAATCCCGAACAGATGGAAACATTCCATAGTCACACCAGTTAAGAAGAAGCCTCCTTACAGTAGTCCTTCCAATTACCGTCCCATCAGTATAACATCACTATTTTCCCGTATATTCGAGAAAGTGTTGAGTAAAGAAATAGAGAAACATTGTGAGATAAACCAGATTTTGCCAGATGATCAATTCGGGTTTCGCCATAAGAGATCAATAGAACAGTTGATGTTACTGTTCCTTGAAGACTGTTCTGTAGCCGTAGACCAGAAAAAGTTCACAGATATCATTTATTTCGATTTTGAGAAAGCCTTCGATAAAGTTTCTCACTCTAAACTTATTTATAAACTAAAGTCCATTCAACTCCCTCCCAGAATTATTTCGTGGATCGAAGCTTATTTAGGTAATAGAACCTACCAAGTTCGAGTTAATCAATCACTTTCTAAAAGTTTCATGGTTACCAGTGGTGTTCCCCAAGGCAGTGTCTTAGGCCCATTATTATTCATCATTTATACATCTGATATAGTGAATATGATAACTTCTTCTAATTGTAAAATTAAAGTTTTTGCAGACGACATGAAAGTTTATAAGTCTTTTTCTAAAACAGACTCTCATACAACACTGCAACACTCGATTGATACCATAGTGGAGTGGTGCGACGCTTGGCAATTACCTTTATCTCTACCAAAATGTGCTGTGTTAAGAATTGGTACCCAGAGTTCCCCTCATTTTCCATATTCTATAAATAGTCACTCCCTACCCTACCTCAACGAGATTCGTGATTTAGGATTTATTGTAGACAACAAGTTGACTTTTTCTGCTCATTGCTCAACAATAGCTCAGAAAGCAAAGCGTAAATGTCATCTTATTCTTAAAGTTCTCAAGAGTCGTAAACCGGATGTACTTGTTAACGCTTACAAGATATACATTAAATCTATTGTAGAACACTGTACAACTGTTTACTCCCCACATTTCGCTAAGGACATAGCTGTACTAGAGAAGGTTCAAAATTATTTTACGCGTCGCGTTTTTCGCCGGTGCTTTGGTTGTTCGTTTAATAATATGCCAAGTAGTCAGACGAGAAACAATCAACTAGGCCTAGTATCTCTTCTCTCTGTTAGAGAATCTAACGACCTCAAACTACTCTTGAAACTGATATTTGGGAAAAAAGTACTCTCTGACAGGACGCACCACAACTTTGAAATAAGAGCGTCCAACACTAGAGGCGCATTTTTCAAAATAATCCACCCTGCTCCGAGAACTATTTGCAGAAGAAATGCCTTCTCTATACGATCAGCTCGTATATTCACCGAAATTAATAGTATTGATGAATGATATATGTTTGCCTGGATGTAATCTGCATTGTTTCACCTATTTATGTATTTCAAACAATTCAATTGTTTAATCTCGTACCACGTGATTAATTTATGCGTTGCTGCATGTAATGTTTTCACGTAATAAAATTGAAATTGAAATTGAAAAAGATGCCTGCCGACGGAGGGTCGGACATGACCATTTAACCCCTGGTTGTAATCATTCCGGGTAAGAGAGGGAGTTATGAAATTGATTAACCATCGGATTTTGCATGCTTACTTGACAATCTTCACGAAAATGAATTTTTCTGATAATAACTATTATACTTCAGTTAAAATCAGACATGTTTAAACAAACTCGACAAAATTGTCAGTTCGCCGTCAATTTGGGTGATGTGCATTGAGATTGCAGTGGTCATATCTCGTTCATCCTCATCGGAGGAAGAGGACAGTCCCGGGGAAGAAGAGACTGATACAAGCGACACAGACTACTCCGTGGGCGAGAGCAGTCGGAGGGAGCGAGACTCCAATCATGTTCGTCGCCCCTCCCCTTTCCCCCTCTAAGCCAATCATGTTCGTCGCCCATCCCCTTTCCCCCTCTAAGCCAATCATGTTCGTCGCCCCTCCCCTTTCCCCCTCTAAGCCAATCATGTTCGTCGCCCCTCCCCTTTCCCCCTCTAAGCCAATCATGTTCGTCGCCCCTCCCCTTTCCCCCTCTAAGTGAAAAAACACCAAGAGCACATGATTCTGCGGCACCACATTGTCAGAACATAATGACACACATTCAAAAAATGTGGTCATTCTGTCCTGTTCAAACATGAGTAAACTATCGGCCGGACAAAATTTAGATGAAGGGATTCAACCCAGCTTTCTCTCTCTCTCTCTCTCTCTCTTACAAAAAGCGAGAGAAATACCAATAGACTAAGGAGCCAATAATTGTACTAAAGGCTCAATGGCCTTTTTCTACAAGTCGCGCAAGCTCCTCAAGCAATTAAGTCGTGAATGTAGCCTAAAATTCATTCTACCGTATATACAGAAGAGTTTTTAGAAAAATAAACAAAGAGCCGAAAATTGTTAATTTTTGATCTCTTAATATTTGGTCCTGTTCAGCTGCAGCAGTCATCATCAACGCTGCAGAGTGGATCATCGAGACGCCGCATAAGGGTTGAGGAAGAGGAGCAAGAGATGGAAGCAGAGCATGCAGATGAGGATGAGAACACCCGCGGCTCCGGCAGGAGTGCCACCCAAAGAAGAGCTCCTGCCAGGAGGAGGCGGCGCGAGGAGGCACGTCCTGGGAGCTATCTCTCTCTTTCTCTCTCTCCCAGTCTCTTTTTCTCACTCTGCCTAATTCTCTCGCTCTCTGTTTCTCTGGCCTCTATCTCTCTTCCTTTTTTCTCTTTCTGTCTCTTTCTCTCCCCTTTTACCTCTTTCTCCTTCTCTCTCATTTCTTTCTCTTTATCCCTTTCTCTCTCCTACTCTCTCTCTCTCTCTCTCTCTCTCTCTCTCTCTCTCTCTCTCTCAGCCATCATTCATCAATTCCACATTTCTTTCCTGCAGCATTCCTCGGTGGAGTTTGACTTGGATGCGAGTGAAGCTTCTCTCCTCGACCAACCCGGTCCTTCTACTTCTAATGGTTTTTTATTCAAAGTTTTTTCTCTACAGTAGTAAGTATTTGTATTTTACAAAAGACTCAAGTTTGAGAAGCGAAAAACTGGTCAAGGAAGGGAAATATTTGTCTATATAAGACGTAAAGCTACACGGTGATGGCTCGTTTCCTTATCATTATTACAGGCCCATGCTCGGATAAGCGGTCATTTTGTGATTTTTGCAAGTGATTCATGCAATCATCAAAATAAATATGAGGGCGGCCTTCTGCATTTGCCTTGACACTCGCTAGTAGAAGAGAATAAGCTATTTATGTTTTTGTAAGAGTCTTAGTAATGGTTTTAGGATATAACTCGATATTGATTAAGAATTCCCTGAGTTCAGGTCGTCAACGGAGAAACCGCGCAGCAGCCACTTCCGCCTCACAGCAGAGAGTGGAACGGGAGCAGGCAGAGCAGCCGCTCGTGACAGAGGCGGCTCTGGAAGATGTCCATGCTGCCGCGCAAGCCACGGCCTCGACATCCACTACCACCTCCACGCAGAAAAAGCGAATAAGAGGACTCAGTGCGGGTAAGCAGGGTAGAAGTGTGGTTTATGGGTTGTGAGTGCAGACCTCTTTGCGGAGGCTCACAAGTTTTACCCTCACCCTGGACAGAGTTTTTCAGACCTAGGTGATAATGAATTTTTATAGTGCTTCTAAAGTGCTTGTTTTCCGTTACCCTGCTATGTCATACTTGCACTACACTATGCGATTTTTCAGGAAATAGAAAATTTCTGTTCAGTTTTTCGAAGTGTTCCATAGCGCTGTTTTTATCGTTCTCCAACTTTTAAGAGCAGCTTTCACATGTTCTGATGTGTATAATTGGAGTTTGTTGTTATAGTGTATTCATTGAGAACCGTTCTGATAGGAAATAATTCAGCGAATTCCTGGCTCATCAGCTTCCCAGACTGGATGAGAGAGACCAAAAAACGAAGGTTTCCTTATATTCCTCAGGTAAGTTCACATTTAAAGAAAAAACGACCGAGTTGTTTTCTTGAGGTGTTTCATTAATCTACTTTAGTCCTTCTTGTGAAGATTGAGGATCTCTAGAATAAGTTGGTGCCAACAATACTTATAACAACGCTAGTCTCACTCCTTACCTCTAACAGGTTTTGACACATATCTAGTTTTCTAGAGCTTTGCCTGAATCTTTGCCAATCGTTTTCTGGAACTTATGATCAAAATATTTGTAATTGTTTTGTAACTTGACTCCAGAAAATAAATATTATTATATGCCTTCAGTCGAGAAAAAAGCGATTAGTTTGTGTGTTGTTGAGGTGGGCGACCATGTTGTCTACTTCCGCCAAGGTCACGTAAACTACCTCACTCAGGTGGAGGCCGCAGGAACTTATCAAGTTGCTCCCAAGCAATGGCCTGGGTAGGTTTCTTCACCATAGTGTTTCTCTCTCTAATCCCCATCATGAGTGAAACCTATGAGTTACCCGGTAAAGCTGGGTTGACGTATTCGTTGTTCGTTTAGCATTATATACTTTTCATCACACCCAATCGAGCTCCACAAAGCGAATCGTTTACTCATTGGTAGTTGTTTTGTTTGTTGTGCTTCAAGTTTGTTTTGTTTATGTTATGAAACCGCCGGCTGTTTTTTAACTCCAAGAGTTTGTGCGCACTTTCGTATGCAGCCAGAATAAGCAGTAAGCGCTAAGCATCAAAAACGTGGACAGTTCATTTTTTATTCCAGAGTTGACTTGAATCTTGAAGAGAAGGCGATCGTGGAAGATGTGAGGTACACCAGGAGACCATACCGACTGACGATTCTGAGACTGGCCAGGATTGACAATGAGGGAAGGAGAGCGGGACACGAATGGACCGTCAAGTGAGCATTTTTTATTGGGAGGGGGGCGGAGAGGGGGGAAGGGTAGAAAAGAACAATGTTGATCTAGGAGGCTTTGATTTCAAGTTTCTCCTTGATGAAATGAATTCTCCCTTTTCTTCCTTTGTGATACTTGAGTGGAAATGGGGTGAAATCAGGGGTTAAATGGAGCCGCCCAATTTGGGTTTACATGTATCCGCCGCTCAAAGTTTGGAGGAAAAAAGAAGAGGGGATGAAGAAAAAGGGTAAGAAAAGAGAGGGAGTTTCTTTGTCAGTAGTGTGTTTACATGTATCCGCCGACAGGACCGATCCGGTCACTATTTAACCTGCAGGGGTAAATAACGCAAATGATTCGTGTCTATCATAGGTGAGTCTTGTGGATAGGTTTAACAATTTTGTTTCATCTCAAAAAGAAGTCATCACCTTATTCTCACACCTATTCACAATTAAAACGATGATCATCATCGTCGCTAGAGGTTTAGCGCTTTGGCTATTTTTCCTGGGTTGGTTCAGAGTTCTGAAGGATGGCATTGAGTCGGGAGTTTCGGGCATCATAGCGAATGAGTTACAAAATTATGAATTACATGGAAAAAAAGCATGAATTACAAAAAAAAAAGAGGATGATCAACAGTTAATTTGTCTGCGCTCGCAACGCAGTGGACGAACCTCTTCGCGAAACCAGTTTATTTACCTGGTAGGAGCAAGAAATTTTTCAATATGATGAGCCATGGTAACTTAAAACTTCTATGAGCATAGATACCACGATATGGACAACGTGCCGGACTTCATCATCCTCCGCTGTCACTACGAGGAGAGCATCGCGGCAGGATTCGATGCAGGCGACGCCATCGAGACGGTCCTCGACGAGAAGTGGTGGAGAGGCAACGTGGAGGAAGTCGTCGGCGAGGGCGGACAGATGTAAGCAGCGATTCATTGAAAAAAATTTTTTTTTAAAATACGTTTCTACTCAAGGTTGACATAGTCAGAAAAATTCTTGTCGAAAGTATGAAAGGAAATGTGTAACAAAGTTCTTTTTTGAAGGGTTCACAAGAAATGTTTCAAGCAGGGGTTAAATAGTCATGTCAGACCTTCTGTCGGTGGGCCTCTGTTTTTCCAAACCACAAGGGGGGACCCTTTTATAAAAAAATTTTCGCTTCTGGCGGGCGTCTGTACCTTTTTCTTGCACACTAAAAACCCCTGGTTTTGAGACCTATAAAAATTAACGGATTGGAGAGTTTGGTATATATTTGCCATTTATACGGCTCGGAAGTATGGCTAATCATTGAAATTCCATTGCTCGTTGGACAAAGTAAATCAAACGGTCATTGAATATGAGATCCTTGCTTGAGAAAGGCCTACTTTAAGATCTTCTTGGATGTCGCTGCGAATCCGATGGGAGACGGGCGACGATGAGTTCCTTTCCCCCTGGGATGTTCAGCGGAGGCAGCACAACAGGAGGGCTACCGGTTTGCTTTCTGCCCATTTTTTATCGAGAACTTAATGGCTGTTACTGATTAATTTACCAATTGGGCAGTTCCGTTCACTATTAAAAAATCCTATGCAATAAATAGTTTATTAAGAGGGTTTTTAAAGCGTTTGAAAAAGAAAGAGAGGATGACCGAAAGTAGGAGCATCCTCCAACAGATGCATAACTGTGGCTTAACAGTTTGTTTTCATCGGGAGGAGAAGAATTTCCGATATCGGACTCTACTCAGGAAAGGAAATAGGTACTCAGTGAAACTTGGAACAGTTTGCCAGGCATAGTCAGGTGTTAAACAAGACGGATCTGAAAGATGGTCACAAAGGATGAGAAAATGCTGAATTGAATCGACAGGAAAGTAGAGGAAAGGTTGAATAGAACGAAAGAAGATGATGTAGATCATTTTTGACACGAACATGAATGCGCAAACATAAGCTGGTCCGATTACTTTTTAACCTTTGCACATGATTATTCAACCCTGATTGATAAGAAGCAATAAGGGTAGTGCGCGTACCCTGCCGCGAGGTGGGAATGAGCGCGAGGAAGACTATGATTGGTTATGCACGAACAGGCGCCGCTCAGTCGGTGACGGAGGCGGAATACGAGCAGCTGGCCTCGTACACGGTGCTCGAGGACGACTGGCCGGAAGAGGGAGAGGCGGCGGTGCGGAGGAGAATGGCTGAGGCCCTTTCTGATCTCTGTGGACTCGAGATAGTACAGGTTGCTGATTTAGTTTTTGCTGCTTCAAAAACTTTTAGAAAGAGAGTTATTGAGCGTTAGAATTCAACTTTTCATTTTACAAAATAATCTCTGCAAAGTGATCCCGTTAAATACTCTAGGCCGCATCCCGTTAAGCGTTTAACGCTCTAGGCCGCATCCCTCACTTTGCAGAGATTACTTTGGAAAGTGAAAAGTTGAATTCTAACGCTCCATTAATGTCAAATAGCGAGCCGGCTGGTAAAATCAGGTTTTGGATTATCTTTCAGGTTGGTTTTTCGAGTTAGGATTATCTTTCAGGTTGGTTTTTCGAGTTAGGATTATCTTTAAGGTTGGTTTTTCGAGTTAGGATTATATTTCAGGTTGGTTTTTTGAGTTAGGATTATCTTTCAGGTTGGTTTTTCGAGTTAGGCATATTGAGATTCTTTTTTTTTGTCTGATGAAGTTCTATTATAATGATCTTTTAGGAGATCAGTTGCGGTTGTCATTTTCTGGTTAAATGAGACGTATTGCAGAGGTATCCGCGGTAACTCGTCCGGTGCTCTTTTTGTAGGTTTTCATTAGGTTATTCGCTGCGAAGGGAAACTATAGAATGGAGAGAGAAGAGAAGGGGTTCGAGAGAAGAGAAGGGGTTAGAGAGAAGAGAAGGGGTTCGAGAAAGAGAAGGGGTTCGAGAGAAGAGAAGGGGTTCGAGAGAAGAGAAGGGGTTCGAGAGAAGAGAAGGGGTTCGAGAGAAGAGAAGGGCTTCGCTCGTTCCGAATGTACAAATTGATTCGACTTTACAGAGTGTTGGTATTAATAAAGAAAATACACGTTTGTTCTGTGTTGTGCTCCTTTGAGACTGAGTATGTTTGTAGGTATTTGCGTCTCCAGTGAACACAGCAGAGTATCCAGACTACCCTCTTGCGATTGACTATCCTATCGATTTGGAAACTATCATCAGACGTCTACGAAATGGATTTTACAGGTTTGAATAACGGAAGGCTTTTCTTCGCGGTGCTGAAGATTTATTTGATGAAATCAACAAATAAAGCATGTAATAAGAATGTTGTGTGACTGTCGCTTTCTCTATTTCTCTTCATCACACTTAATTGCAGTCTCTTTCTCTGTTTCTTTCTAAGCGGGCTGTTACCTCGACGTGGGTCTTTTTATTAGCAAACTGACAGCTCAGAAATGATTGATCTATTTCGGGAATCCCGAATCGGGATCTCAACGAAAGGGTCATTGTTGGACCGAATTTTTAGATTCATGAGATTCAAAAATGGATGCATGTTGTGATATTTTTAGTGTTTTGATGAACAATGTTACGGTGCTAAGGGAGAAAAAGCCCAGAGCATTAATAATTTGTTCGCAGACGCCTGCGAGCCTTCCAGCAGGACATCCGCTACTTGGCAATCAATGCGGAGCTGTACAACGAGCCGGGAAGCACGATCATCCACAATGGGCGCGTGCTTGTGGAGGCCATCATTCGCTATTCCAAGTCAGAGTCTACAGGGCCTCACAATCATGAACAAGGCATTCGAGTCTTTCTTCTAGTTTTATCGCTTGGAATAACAATGTGTCCCCATGGTTGAATGATAAAGTGCTTACACCCGGATAGAGACATGAGAGGTGGTTGGATTTGATCCCATCCGGAGGAATTGCTTTTGCCGTCGTCATCTTAACCAGGCGTAACTCAGTTTATCTATTTGCCTCTAAACTGTGTAATCGAGAATTTGAAGATTCATGGTACAAACACTTCTTACCTACGCCGGGAGCATTATAATCCATGAATCAAACATATCCAAATGTTAATGGTCTACAATGTAATTTTTATCTGAACGGGACGGTATGTGTGTTTATTTATTTGCTGGAATTTGGGTGCAATATTGACGATCAGGCGAAGGGAGAAGAAGAAATAGAAGTGGATTTTTTTCAGATTTCTATATTATACTTGATAAGAATCTTCTTCGTGCTGGTTTCCGCCAGGCGGAAGAGTACTTGCTCCCCTGAGATGTAGGACAGAACTATCCTTGTAGAAACAGTGGCTGCCTGCTTGGTCACTGCTAGTGTGTATAGCAGCAGTGGGGAGAGTCATATTCGTGCCAGGGCACTACCGAGTTTTTCTTTTTGATTGACTCCACACCATCGCAAGGTATCCAGCGCGTCCTCGAGTGGAGGATAGAAGGATGTCTCCATGCACATCGAAGGTAGCGGGCTCGCCCGTCCCGGGCCGAAAATGGGTGGTATAACTCGTTAACGATGGGAATGTCAGATTGGCCTGGACAAGCCACATGATTAAACATAATCAATACGAGAATCTATCTTCGATGCAAGCTGCATACCGGCAACAACAACCAAGATTTCCTAGATCCCTTGAAGAATCTGCGGCGTGGGGGGAAGGGCGAACTTCAGAACCTTTGAACAATAGGCGCGCGCAAAACCCTTATACAAGATCATTATTTGTATTATTCTTACTGATTAATATTAAACTCATTGATTTTCATTTTCGCTCTTGAAGTCGCAAAATCTCAAAAGTTCCTTTTTCAACTCGATTGATTAAAGCAACTCGGCTCAACACGACATCGTAACCTTTTTCGACTCATGCCACGATTTGCCACAGGAAGAGTTGGTGGAATACCGTAGAAAGCATCGGCCCCGCCTCTTTTCTGGTAATTTTCTTCTTTAAAAAGCTTTTGTTTCTTGATCGGATTGAATGTTTAAATGGAGTTTGGCCGTCTATTGGCGGGTCTCTTTCTCAATACTCGTCGGATCTATATTTTTGTATATAAATCAACTGTACATTATGAACTTCTCTATCAATCAAATTAAATGGTTTTATCTCGTCCCCAATGGTACTCTTTTCTGTAATAATCCAGTTTCAAAAGGACCTCTGTATCATTTTTCGGTGTAACACAGTATGAAACCCTTACTCGAACATCCGTGTATAGATGAGTGAACTTGAAATGACTCCAGCGCGTTTCGTTGACCCTGCGCTGCTGGAAGAGCTCGCGGTAGCGGCAGATGATACCGCGGAAGGCGCTCCTTCCACCAGCAAGAGTGACGCGGGCAGTGCCAATGGCTCTTCCGCGCCGACAACGAAACGCCTGCCCGGCTGGGTGCACGAGTGCTCTGCGGTGCTCGACTATATCATGCGCCAGCACTGCGCGCGCTTCTTCATCGACGCGCAGCAGAGTCCCGAGGTAAGCGTGCCTAAGTAGCCTACGCCTGTTGGGTTTTTTTGCCCGCGTAATTTACCTTTTAAAGTGAACGAGGCATTCGAGAGCTTTGTGAAACCGAGCTCGTCTCGTCAGTCTCTGTCCCTCTCGCTCTCTCTCATATCTTTTTCTAGCCTACGACTAACAGAAGTGGTTACGGGCTAGCGCATCTTGGAGCATGTAATAATGAGAATGCGAGGGAGAGCAAAGAAGGCATGTAAGCAAACAGTAAGAGGTGGGTCGAATAAAAGTGCTACTGTTGACCTGGGATAGAGATAGGGATACGGTATTAGAGTTGCGAGGACGAAATAGGAATGTTGTTGACTAATTGAATCACTTAAAGAAATGCGATGCTGAACCTTTCGCATTACGATCGTTTAAAACTAAGTGTTTATTAAGAAGCCATGGTTACCATAGTGATTGCACAGGACCACGTAGCGTGTGAAAAAAATAAGTGATCGATTTGAAAAGCTCAAAAATTTCTAATACTTTTATTAGGCTCATTTCGGGTTTCTTACTTTTCAAAGGTTAGGTTTTGTATCTCATCTCAGAGGGCGCGTTCTCTGTTCCAAAGGGCAGAGCAAAGAATATCAGAGCAGCAGGAGCATCATTGAGGCCCTTTGAGGAACTTCTGTATGTATGGGACGTCTGCGAAGACCTTACAATGCTGCGAGAACGTCTTCTGGGGGGCCATCTGGAGACACCGCGAGAGTTGGAGGAGCGTCTACAAACCCTGGTGCAGACCGTCAGAGGAGGACTCGAGGACAAGAGATCTGTGGTCAGCATACCTTGTCGTTAGCCCAGAAATGTTGTTTGCTTGTTTTTTTTATGTATACATTTGAGTTTACAATATACGACTTCGTAGGCGCGAGCTGAGTGAATAATTCACTGAAGCGGGAAATTTTTGTATTAGTTCTTTTTATGAACTTGAACTTGACGTTATTTTTCTTCAAGTTTGTAAGTGAAATAACAGACATTCGTTTAATTATCAGGTTCTACCGTCAGATGGCGGGGCTTTGTTTTGAACTGTCAGATGGCGGGGCTTTGTTTTGAACTGTCAGATGGCGGGGCTTTGTTTTGAACTGTCAGATGGCGGGGCTTTGTTTTGAACTGTCAGATGGCGGGGCTTTGTTTTGAACTGTCAGATGGCGGGGCTTTGTTTTGAACTGTCAGATGGCGGGGCTTTGTTTTGAACTGTCAGATGGCGGGGCTATGTTTTGAACTGTCAGATGGCGGGGCTTTGTTTTTAACTTACACGCATCTTTTTTTCTTCACTTTTTTGAGACAGAAACTTGTGTGAAGCTTCCAGGTTTCATTAGGCCTCTCTGTTCTTTTCTGACGTATTATAAAGCTCTTTGTAACTGATAAATCAGGCTATTTTCGGCTATATTGTCCCCTCAAACTAGTGCATCGAACTGAGATTTATTTGGAGTTCATTAGGAAACGTCTAAAAGCTAGTGTATTACAGTACTACAAAGAGTCGCACGAGTTGGGTTCATTGTGTACTCTGCGACTGCGAGATGCGATTGCGAAGTACGATAACTTCATGGCGAACATCGCCCGGTGTACGGTAGGAGACGAGGGGCGACTGCGGAAGAGACTGAGGAAGGAGCACAAGAGCAGCCGCTACAATACGAGGAGGTTATTAAATTATTGCCTCAATGAATGTGGGACTCTGTGTGGCAGAAACAAGAGAAACGAGAGTGCCCTTGTTAGTTTACGTAGGGGTTACGCAAATGTTTTTGTAAGAAAGGAATGGATGTGTTTAATTTCGACTGTGAAGAACAGCTTTTTTTGTCGTGCAAAAATAGCTAACTTATCATTTATCTCTCTATAGTCAGGCATCGATGCGGTAAAAAATAATTGAAACTTCAAAAAAAAAGTTAAATGAATATTTGTTGTTGTTGTCTTGCCCATAGGTCCTGTCGAGGGGAGTCCTTTTGGGATAGGTTGGTGGTGAGGATCCTTTTAAGTCCGGAGAGATTTTCTCCGTCTACACTCGCACCGCAGTCGGCGATCCTCTTGGCGAGACCCATTCGTTAACCGGAGAAGGGCAAGAGGTTATTTTACTGGCGCCTCGACTCGCCATTGAAAAGTATAGCGGAGTATCGGCTGATGTTTTGTCCGGTGGTATGCCCAGGCCGGTCCGGCATCGCCCTCCTTTGACGAGCTATACTACCCAGTTTTGGTCCGCGGCGGGATTTCTCCCGCTACCTCCCAGCACGAATTCTTCGTAGGGAGGCGTCCCTCTATCCGCCACATGAGGTCGCGCTCGATTCTGGACTGGATAATCCGGCTCCATCCGTGACAGGCTCTTAAGGCTGTAGATTCACGAATGGCCACTGTTGCCAGTGTGTTTCGAGAAATGAATATTTCGCGAACGAGTTGACCGTGATTAGCAACAAAAATTACTTTTTTTGATTTCTATAAAACCGATCGTTGACGAATTGTACGCTGATAGTAGTAGTAGATTGCCCGCCGTAGGTCTCCGGCTGGGTAGACGAGGTCTTCTTTGACATGTCTCAGAAAACAATAACCTTACTTACATCATTTATCTAATTACATTTATTTCTCTTTCTCTCTCGGGGTTTATTTGGGTTTTTTTTCCCTTCATTTATTTTTTTTGAGAGAGAAAGGAATCACTGGTATAAGAACTTAACAACAGACGTCGGGCTATTCCACAAATCTATACTTCTTAAAAGTGTGTGGTCACAGCGACACGAAAATAAATGACGAGTTTGTTCGCGCCGCAAAAAAGTTCAAACGAAATATTGGCGGTTGAAATAAGTTTCTGCTGTTTGCAGCTGTGATCAAGCTGCTCTGGATGCGGTTGCGGCTGCGGAATTGACGTGCACTTCCCACTCTGGTCGGGTACTGTCCCATTCCCAGAATGGCTATTATAGACAGATGTTGAACGGCCGAACAGGTTAGTTGGATGGAGAGCGAGAGAGAGAGAGAGAGAGAGAGAGGAAGGGAGAGATATGCGAGGAGAAGAGCAAAATTAAGAGAAGCAGACAATGAGAGAGAAAAAGCGAGACAAATTTATAGAGAAAGGGACAGTTATAGAGAAAAGGCTACTGATGAAGAAATATTGAAGTAAAATAATCATAAAAAAGTAATCCAAAAATCAATAATTTAAATAGAGATAGAGAAATAATTGAAAACCCTAGAAAAGTGAAAAATGATGGTCGAAGTTTGAAGAAGAGAAAGGAGGTGTGTGTGGAACTGAAATGCAAGGCGGAAGAGAAAAATTTGCGAAGAAGTGATAAAATCAGTAATATTGATCAATTTAAAAACAATCCCATCACACAAGTTATTCTAGAAACAATCCAGTTATAGAAGTAAGTTTAGAATCAACTCACTTGCACAAGTAGTTAGAAACAATCCACTTACAGTAGTCGAGCCGGTCGTGCAGCCAAGACGACGCGCGGCCGCTCGGAGGTCAGCGCGACCGGTTATTGTGGAGGAGGAAGAGGAAGAATACGAAAGAGTTGAGAGCAGAGAGAGAAACCAGAGAAGGAGGAATGGTGGAGGGGAGAGGCGGCAGAGAGAGCGAGCCTATGAGGAGGAAGATGGAAGGGAGAGTGAAGATAATGGCGACCTGAATGAGGTAAGAAAAGGCGTGAGTCAGAAGGGGAGGATGTCTTAAACATGCAAATTGAAGGCTGGGTTTTAAGGGTGGGTTTTTTTTATATATATATATCTAACATCAAGTTGATGAATGTATAGCTTTTCCCGGTGTTGCATAATGGTGATGTGCGCTAACTATTGAGCGGAGATTCTCAAGTTCGACCCCATTTTTCGAAAAGAACCGACATCACCAAGGTTGCAAGCAGCCGTTGAGGCGCACTCACCGAGTGAAGGGGAGCTTTCTACTTAGCCAACCCTGATTGCTCGTGAGACAAGCGCTAGAGAGAAAAAACAAGATAATAGGAAAAGGTCTCAGTTCTTTAGTATGGTCTAGCAGTTAGTTGAATCATGGAGTGGAGAACGAGGTAAAATGAAGTTTGTGGTTACTTTGAATGAGAACTCGGTTGTAGGAAGAAGAGGAAGAGCAGTCGGAGCAGCTAGCCAGACGAGATTCCATCGAGGAAGAAGAAGAAGAGACTGGGGATGAGTCGAGTGAGAGTGAATACGGAAGAGGTACCATTTTGTCTGAGAGAGGAGGGAGAGAATCAGAGAGAGAGAGAAAGAAAGAGAAGGAAGAAGAGAATAAGAGAATAGAAGAATATGATTTATAACACAGTGCGGAGAATCAGATGGACCTGTTCGATATAATGGTGCTTCATGTCCCATGACATGGAGAATAGAGCGTTTGAATTGAATTTCTAACATGAACTATGAAAGCTAAAAAGAAATTTAGCATGAGAATAACGATATGCGAGAGAAGTAAAATAAACCAAGATTATGCAAAGTAGTTTCAATCAGGATTTCTCGTGTTAAGTCTCGGTTGAAGAAGCTTCTCGACAAACTGCGAGCTCAAGTCGAACCTCGACGCGTAGATCAGACAATGGAATCACAAGGTCATAACTTGACTTCTTTATCAAAGAGTGATTAGTTTCACCGTTTTAAGTACGCTTATTTGTTCTGAAGCTCTTGATAGCGAGTCAGGGAGTGCGTTCAAGAAGTAGTATTACAATAGACCAGCAACAAAACCAGCCTAATTATTAAGCAGCTGTTCAGTTACAACATGAAAAAGCGATACCTCGTTCAGGCAAAACTGAGTGGATTAGCTCATGTTAAAAAGCTAGCACGCTCCATTTACGAGTCTGTTAGCCGACAAGATTTCTTTTACTCAATGTCCCGTGTCTTCCAGGAAACGTGCGCGTAACGACCGCGATGATGAAGCGGATCGACCGTCCACGTCTCAGCCACAACGCGGACCCGTGAAGCGCACGCGACGCGCCGCAGCTCCGACATCATTTGCGATGCCTTCGGATGATGAGGACGAAGAGCAGAGCAAAGAACAGGTCGTGTTGTACAGCTCCCGCGGCCGGCAACGGAGACAAAGGATATTCTCGTCATGAAGTTGTCCCTAGAATATACGGCTGCCCCTAAGAATCATCTCAAGAAGCCCTAGGAAGCAACCCTTCTTTTCGCGAAATGTCTCAGATAGATCTACAGCGTGCGGCGTGCGGGAAAAGTTCACGTGGACAGTATTTTTCCGATAGAAATTTAACGGTTTGAGCAAATCAAACAAAATTTTCATCAAAGTTTATTCAAATAGTTTGGATATAACTGCATTTTCAAATTTTGAACAGCCCTCCTTTCTCCTTGACACAGGCGCGGAGTCGCTTGTGGAAGGCACCCACCGTGGTACACAGGTAAGCGACGTCAAGATCATCCCACGCCTTCTGTACGGCGTGCTTCAGACTCTCCAAGTTTTTGTGGGGAGAACCACAGGCCTTGCTCTCAAGAACCGACCACACAGAGAAGTCCAGGGGATTCAAATCAGACGAGTACGGAGGAGGAGATCATGGAGGGGAAATTTGTCTTGTACCAATTTAGCCTTGTGGGCGGGCGCAGAGTCCTGCTGGAACGTTCATTTGCGTTTCGCCAAATGATCCTGGCTCCAGGGAAGTAACGGGTCGCCTTCATCTGGTCGCCTTCATCTGGTCCGTCAAAAATATCTTAACGAGAATGTCGTTCAGGTAGTTATTGGCATTCACTTTGACTTCCTGCTCGACGAAAACGAGTGGAGTCTTGCCAGTCGCGCGAATCCCGGCCCAGAGCATGACAGAAGTGGGATGGCCTCTTCTCGAGACGTAGCGGCCACTCTTATTGGCCTCGTTGACGAATTTGGACCAAATCCTATCGTTCTGGTGGTTGAAGGACTGCTAAATATTGAACAACTTCTCATTGGTGAAAAGAATATCCAAAGTGTCCACCGGCTAGAACCGCCTAATCAATTCACGACATCTCTGAATACGGGTCGCCTTCATCTGGTCCGTCAATGCGTGAGTCTTCTTCAGCTTGATAAGACTGAGTCCCATGCGGGATTTGAAGATCCTCCGAAAAGAGCTAGCCGAGATATTCAGCTCTTTAGTGAATTTTTTTGAGACTCTGCTTAGGTTTATAACGAATCTTCTCTCGTATGCTTCTTACGTTGACGGAAGTGGTTGCGTTTGCTGGTCTGCCGCTCTTGGGACGGTCATTCGTCGTACCAGTCTCACAAAAACGAAGTATGGTGTCCTAAATGGTCCTGCGGGAAAATCCGGTGATTCTGGCGATGTGCTTCTGAGTGTGCCCGGACTTCTGCGCGAATACAGCCCGGTCAATTTCAGAGACCATTACCTAAGAACGAAAAGAGATACCATTCTGATTTTTTCAAAGTGTGTTCTTAACCTTATGAATAATTTACAAGCAAAAAATCACACGACCGCTACACCAAATAAAAAAGATACAAAGTGACAAAGTCGTCCACGTGATCTTTACCGAACTCTGTAGTTTCATTGTATGTTAAACTTTTTTTTTCACATAGTGTATCTAAATATTCAGGCTTGAAGAATTTACGTTTGCAATACGACGCTACTTTTTTATAGGCCAGGTGAAAACATGCCATGATAATTTCTTAGAGTGAACAATTAGTAAACTTTTGGGGGAGCAGTATTTTGTATTTCGATTGTTTTTGGAACTCTTCAATAGGCGACATTTGCATTTTATAAGCGAGACGCAAGTTACAGGGTTAAAAGTTTTTTGTAGTGATATGATTCATTGCAGCTTGTTTTATTATTTCACAAAGTATGCGATTGCTCGATTGTACTGTTAATGCTTTGCTTAGAAAGTAAGGGATGGATAATAAAAGTGATAGTCTTTGGCAAGGCAAGCGTTTCTCAAACTTTTTTGCTTGGCTGTGGTAGTAATAATTTTGCTCGCTCACGGCGAATTCCGTAAGCATAACCAACAATCAAGTGCGACATTTTATCTGCAACCATATACAGTAATACGGTCTTTCTATCTTTTTTCACTCGTAAAACTTCATTTGACCTCAATTCACTGAAGTTTTGCAAGTAATTGATCAATATCGGTCAATGAAGAGTTTTCGAAGAATAGATCGCTCGCTCGCGAAATATATTGGCGAGAAAGCCTCTGAAAGAAGACCAACAAAATGCAAGCAATCTATCATTGTTTTTTTTGATACTCCTGAACATACAATACCCTAAATTTTTTTGATACTCCTGAACATACAGTACCCTAAATGTAATTTGAAATAATGAATTCAGTTTAATGAATATTTGTTTTGTTCCGAGTGAAATGAGATTCGTTCGCAATCAAGTATTGTACAAAGTCATAAAATTTCAAGTGGAATCAGTCCTGATAATTTCATAAATCAAAATATGCTAATGAGTAGGACCCTAGGTTGTACTTTTACTTTCTTGAAGCCCTACCCCTTGTCATCTTTCTTGCTTGACTTGTGATAAGAGTTACAGCAGATTACTGTTTTTTATCGAACTTTTCTTCATCATTCTCATTTCTTACCTCAACTGTTGTGTCGGCACGCCTTCTATTTCATATGAAGATTACTTGTGAAGCTTGTTTCAATCCATCGTTCAACACGTTTTATTGTTCAACAAGTTTTATCATAAAAAACAACGCAGTCATTGAACTTTTCACACGATATTCCGTGTGATTAGCCCTAACAAATTCCAACCCACGTATTCTAATTGTACATTTTTAAACGAAAAATTCTCAGGCGCTATGAACATTATTTTCATGGTCAACTTTCCCTGAGTCCTAGACGTCGACACTATCAAAGACCTCTGTTTCGAGGTATACCGAAACTTTGCGACCGGGCTTCCTAACAGTCATCGACCTGTCCAACTATCATCGAACAGTCTGAAAAGCGAGTCCTCTGAAGTAAATATCATAGACCAGCAACATCATTTTATGAATCATAAATGGTGATTTAAAGAGTTATCCTGTCACGAAAATGAAGAATTTGATTTTGTGATCGCATACAACACGGAATGATCACATTAAAAGAGGGCATTTGATTCGAATTTTTTTACTTCACTTCTTCACTAAATAGAAATGGATAGTATAGTTAGAGTCCGCGAGTTAAGTGTGGTGTCTTGCAGCCCCAAACACTAACATTTAATTTTACGGAAAAGACAATGAATGTTACATAAAATATTACGAACTTCAAAAGGTTATTGACTAAATAGTAAAGGTAGGGATAACATAAAAGATAGTTAAGCGAGACAATTAGCACTAATATTACGAATCAGCAATACAGAGAATGGGGCGTGAACCATGGGTCTCCGACCGAAGTCGGGCCCGTTCTCTCTTCTCTCCTCTCCTGGTTACTCTTACATATATACTGAGCGAGAGAGAGCCCTATAACACTAACATAGGAGATAATAGTAGTTGCCTGATCGTCAAGGTATAAGTATAGATATATACCGTTAAACGATACATATATAAAAGGTCCTATAAACACTAGGAATACGAACATTATATACAGGGTGCGGCAAAAGTCCAGGTGGACAACTTTGTCACTTTGCATCTTTTTTGTTTGGTGTAGCAGTCCTGTGATTTTTTGCTTGTATCTTATTCATAATGTTGCTAACATACCCTGAAAAAATCAGAATGATAACTATTTTTGTTTTCCGGTAATGCTCTCTGATATGGACCGAGGCTACATTCTGCGCTTGAGCCAGTCCGGGCACATTCAAAAGCACATCGCCAGAACCACTGGATTCTCCCGTAGGACCATTGAAAACACAATACGTCGCTTTCTTGAGACTGGTACAACAAATGACCGTCCCAGGAGTGGCAGACCAGTGACCGCGACCACTTCCTTCAACGTGAGAAGCATCCGAGACAAGATTCGATATAACCCCAAGCGGAGTCTCAGGAAACTCGCGAAGGAGCTGAATATCTCGGCGAGTTCTGTTCAGATGATCGTCAAATCCCGCATTGGACTTCGCCCCATCAAGCTGCAGAAGACTCACGCATTGGCGGACCAGATGAAGGCGACCCGTCTTCGGAGATGTCGTGAACTGTCAAAGCGGTTCAAGCCGGTGGACTGTTTGGATATTCTTTTCACCGATGAGAAGTTGTTCAATATTGAGCAGTCCTTCAACCACCAGAACGATAGGATTTGGTCGAAATCGGTCAAAGATGCCAATGAGAGTGGCCGTTACGTCTCGAGAAAGGGCCATCCCGCTTCTGTCATGGTCTGGGCCGGGATTCGCGCGACTGGCAAGACTCCGCTCGTTTTCGTCGAGCAGGGAGTCAAAATGAATGCCAATAACTACCTGAACGACATTCTCATGAAGGAAGTACTTCCCTGGAGCCAGGCTCACTTCGCGGGACGCAAGTGGACGTTCCAGCAGGACTCTGCGCCCGCCCACAAGGCTAAAGTGGTGCAAGACTGGTGCAAGAGCAATTTCCCCTCCATGATCACATCCGCCGAATGGCCTCCGTACTCACCTGATTTGAATCCTCTGGACTTCTCTGTGTGGTCAGTCCTTGAGAGCAAGGCCTGTGCTTTCCAACACAAGAATTTGGAAAGTTGGAAGCGCGCCCTACAGAAGGCGTGGGATGATCTTGACGTCGCTTACCTGTCCACCACGGTGGGTGCCTTCCGCAAGCGACTCTGCGCCTGTGTCAAGGAGAAAGGAGAGCTGTTTGAAATTTTAAAAAGCAGTTATATCCCAAACTATTTGAATAAACTTTGATGAAAATTTTGTTTGATTTGCTTAATCCGTTAAGTTTTTATCGAAAAAAATACTGTCCACCTAGACTTTTGCCGCACCCTGTAAATCATTAGAAGAATAGAAGAGAAAGAAACAGAGATGGTAGATACTTCAATTCACTTAGCGATTCAGTCGAAAATGCTCGATGAACTCGGTCTCCAATAACTCGCACTTATCATAGGGAATCTTCTCGATTTCGACACCCTTGGCGCCTTTCCACACTCGACAGCTTCCACCATCGCCGATGAAATCCTCAACAGTTTGTCTTTATGCAGCGTTTGATTGCAGCGATTCCCAAGTCGAGCACTTGCATCAGAAAAGATGGATTTCTGTGAATACCTGTATTTTTTCGAGAACGGCCGCCAAGTAGTTGAAGCAAACGTTGTCCTTCCATTGTTCCCCTTCCGCCAGTTCACTAAGGCTCACGCTGTATTTCTGAAAGGACATATCTCAAATCGTTCTTTGAATCAGGATTTAATTGATATAGTTTAACCGTTTGTTGAAAAGCCTTTTTTGCACTACCGGCACTCATGTATTATCACTGAAATACCGAGTATTCACGACTCTTTGAACAAAACAAAAAACTCGCAGAACTATGTTTGTCTTTCCTTAAGAAGACAAAAAGTTAAAGTGG
The DNA here is from genome assembly GCA_964056735.1 of Allodiplogaster pararmata. Lineage (NCBI taxonomy): Eukaryota > Metazoa > Nematoda > Chromadorea > Rhabditida > Diplogasteridae > Allodiplogaster > Allodiplogaster pararmata. Next base: position 9,225,183 of record OZ057407.1, read on the forward strand.
AACCTTGACTACTACGTTTTTATCCTTCAAGCCGACAATCACTTTTTCGCAGCCTTGAAGAAAAGCCTGAAACAATTGAAAATACTCAAAAAGTGATTGAACTATCACACAGAAAAAAGCTAGTCCACCGGGAGGAATCGAACCCAACCATCTCGTCTGAAACCGGGAGAGCGCGTTACCATTACACAATGGGGACACATAACTCAAGCAATCTTACATTTTTTTATCGCTCTTATTCCCCAAGAGACTCGAACCCGGTCTTTTTCGGAGCCGAGAACGTGAACAGACCGAAAATCATCCTTAATGCGGTCTTTCACGGATCTCTGATCAATTCTGTAAGAGTCAAGTCAGACACCAGTTTTTTTCGCACATAGATGATGGAAACTTCCTCGTAACCATACCCTTGTTTTCAAAGATACTAACTTGTAAGCTCCACTTTAAACGATTTCTGATCATTTCATTTGCAGCTGACTTCACAAGGCAGTAATCACCATCTAAAAAGAAGCAACTCGAAATAGAACCGAAAGAACTTTGTTGATAAAAAAGGTTTCTGACAGTGAGAAGTTAAGGTATGTACAGCTTAGTGAAGGCGATAACCAGTTTAATTTTTAACGCCCGGAACATCATTATCACAAGAATCGAGAAGAAGCTTGAAGGAAATGCTACAAGTAAATGAGATGCTGGCAGCAATCTTCTTGTGGTTCTACAAATGTACTTTGCCCCTCAAACTCTATGTTCAGAGGCGATTATCTCAAAGCCTCAACAGAAAAGGGCGGTTTTTACCTTCATCTATACAGTGTGTTTTCCCGCCGTAGGTCAGCCGCAGTTTTCTGCCTACGGGAGTACAAAGCGTTGTCTTCATTATGGTGTGGAATTCTTCCGCATTTGAAGGAGTTACCTTTTCACCGTAGGGATTCTGGAAACCGAAAAAATGTATTATCTCAGTTTTAAACTATGCACTTCCTTCTTGTGTTCCTCGGGAACAAAAAAACTGAAAGTTTACAAAATAACTTGATTGTGATTTAGGTATCACAAAACTTGAAACTTTTTCGCGGTGCGGTAACCAACCCCTTTGCCTATTCCGGTGCGGTAACCAACCCCTTTGCCTCTTCCGGTGCGGTAACCAACCCCTTTGCCTCTTCCTCGGTGCGGTAACCAACGCCTTTGCCTCTTCCGGTGCGGTAACCAACCCCTTTGCCTCTTCCGGTGCGGTAACCAACCCCTTTGCCTCTTCCGGTGCGGTAACCAACCCCTTTGGCTCTTCCGGTGCGGTAACCAACCCCTTTGCCTCTTCCGGTGCGGTAACCAACCCCTTTGCCTCTTCCTCGGTGCGGTAACCAACCCCTTTGCCTCTTCCTCGGTGCGGTAACCAACCCATTTGCCTCTTCCTCGGTGCGGTAACCAACGCCTTTGCCTCTTCCGGTGCGGTAACCAACCCCTTTGCCTCTTCCGGTGCGGTAACCAACCCCTTTGCCTCTTCCTCAACGATGAAAAGCGCGATAGCACTTCACTCACGAAATTTTTTATTCTCATTCATGCCGAATTCTTTTTTCTCAGCGACATAATTTCAATAAGGCGAAAATTTCCATTTACTTTTACCAAATATTTACCACCCAGTTAGTCGTAGTCATTTCCAACTCGAACCGACGACCTCTGTAGTCCTCTAACGTGTCCTCGCTGAACTTCGGTAATTCGATTTTGAGGTATTCTGGTATTTTTTCTCTATTACGAGAACAAGGCAGCAGCTTATGGTTTTTGAATTATTGAGTGTCCCAAAATTCTGCAAAGCTGTTCGAACTTTAAACTCTTTCCGCCATAGGTCTCCTGATGTTATCTCCACACATACCTTTGCGAACCTTAACGACTCTCCACCGTCTCACCTTTACCTCAATAAAGCCCTTTTTCGGTTTCTCATTATTCTAGCACTTCGCTTCGAAGCGGTTGAATCTCAATTTTAAGGCTGATTAACTATAGCTCACCCTAGGCCGCCTGCAATTGTTGAAGAAAAAAACTACCAGTCTTGTGGTGAAAGGAGGGTCTACAATAATGAGAAGCGAGTTAGAGAGTGAGAGTCCGCGGGTTTCAGTGAGGTGTCCCCTGTCTTGTGGCCCCGAACCAGAACATGAAGGATTGACTCGTTTATTAGATTAAGACGTCATAACATGGATACCGAGAATAATTACATTAACATTACGTTATAGAATATTAGACGCGACAATCACAATGGGGGAATTATTACGTTACTAATAATATGCCTAAGTAAGAGGGGTGGGGGTGAGCGACCGGGCCCGGTCTCCTTCTCTTTCTAGCAAAGGGGCGTATTTATATGTAGCGCCCGGCACGAAGGCGTGGTCTATGTTCACAGTTATAATAGGGAAGCGGGATTAACAATACAGAGCTACCAGATATTCACACCTCCAACCTTTACCCCAGGTCCGTCCTCGGACCGAAAAAAAAAAATTAAGAATAGTTTTAGTTCTACCTTAAGTGCTATTTCTACAAAACGGTAAGGCCGAGGATTTTAAACGGCATGCATCTAATTGATCATCTAATCTTATTGATAATAATTGATCTAATTGATAATAATTGAACATCTAATTGATCAATTGATCATGCATCTAAAGTCTTGTGAAAAAGAAACAATCGAAACACATGCATAAATCAAGTAAATTGGTTAAACCATGGATATATTTTGTTTTATCTACATTTTTCTATGCAAAACAGTTTCCAGAGAAATAACTAACAACTCATAAAGCGTGACATGATAAGCATCACATAAACAGAGGACAATTAAATATATATATATATATATATGCCACCGAAGAGAAAAAGAAACTATCTTCTTCTGCCGTCCTTTACTTGCTGTGTCTGTTGTTTGTTTTTTTTTTCCATCTTCTTCGTATCTTTTTCCCAAATTAAGCCTCGCTCCTCCTTCGATCTTGTCCCGAGATTTGTCCCTTCCGAGTCCACCCACCGCTTTTACGACTGCTCCCTGCAATCAAGACCGAGAAGTATATGTTCCCTCCTTTTTGTTTTTGTGTGTTTTTTTTTGAATTTATTATTATTATTATTATTATTTATTTATTTATTAATTTATTTATTAATTTAATAATTTATTTATTTTTAAATAGAATGATACCAACCTTTTCTTCGCTCTTTTTTTTTTTCCGACGCTTCTTCTCTTTTTTTTTTTTGTTGGTACCTTATATTTTTTTTTTGCAAAGATCTAACGTTAACTGGCCAACCTAGTACGTGATCCTAGGATTTTACTTCAAACTCACCGGTCCTCCTAGTACGTTTTCCCTAGGGCATTACACAAATCACCGGTCTTCCTAGTACGTTTTCCCTAGGGCATCAAAACTCACCGGTCCTCCTAGTACGTTTTCCCTAGGGCCTCCTAGTACGTTTTACCTAGGGCATTACACAAATCACCGGTCCTCCTAGTACGTTTTCCCTAGGGCATCCTAGTACGTTTTACCTAGGGCATTACACAAATCACCGGTCCTCCTAGTACGTTTTCCCTAGGGCATCCTAGTACGTTTTACCTAGGGCATTACACAAATCACCGGTCCTCCTAGTACGTTTTCCCTAGGGCATCCTAGTACGTTTTCCCTAGGGCATCACACAATCACATCAGCAACACACACACGCGCAAACACACACACGCGCACACACACACGCGCTAACACACACACACACAAAAAAACACGACGACGGCGCTCGCATTTTTCCCCTTTACCCACCCCTTAACTTGTTATAATGTAGAAAATTAAAGAGAGTTAAAAGGGCGTCAAGACGGGACACCAAACCTTCCCCCGCGGCTCTCTAAATAAGAACCACTCGCTGCTACCAGTGAGAGTCCGCGGGTTTCAGTGAGGTGTCCCCTGTCTTGTGGCCCCGAACCAGAACATGAAGGATTGACTCGTTTATTAGATTAAGACGTCATAACATGGATACCGAGAATAATTACATTAACATTACGTTATAGAATATTAGACGCGACAATCACAATGGGGGAATTATTACGTTACTAATAATATGCCTAAGTAAGAGGGGTGGGGGTGAGCGACCGGGCCCGGTCTCCTTCTCTTTCTAGCAAAGGGGCGTATTTATATGTAGCGCCCGGCACGAAGGCGTGGTCTATGTTCACAGTTATAATAGGGAAGCGGGATTAACAATACAGAGCTACCAGATATTCACAAGAGGAGGACATAGCAGGAAGAGATGTTGGACAACTTAAAATTTCAAGGCTATCGCCCGTTTTTAGTTAGTTTTTTTAAAAGCGGTTTATTTCAGTTTTTTTACGTTGCCGGTGACATATGAGATTACCGTGAAAGTTGATTCTTTTTACTCATGTAAATGATTCCTTGGCATTCCGTTGCAGTGATTTGCCACGAACCCCCACGATAAGGCGTCATAGCGATATCAACAAGTGCGCCTCGCTTGCACACAAAATCTGCTTCGTGGAATACCTGCGGCACAACAAAAACAGTTGTCCTTGAGGTTTTCCTGATACGATCATATTTTTAGCTTCTTCTGCGACAAAAACTATTCATGATAATAGTCCAGTATTATTCTCCACCTTGATTTTTTGTCATTTGTCTCCAACAACTGTTTCAAAGCACCTTCAAAAAAGAGAGAAGATCGTGTTTTCTAAAAAATTTTGCAAGATTCTCAACTACCATGATACGTTCCTCATTTAACAGCCTGTGTAATCGTACCTTTTTCGGGCCAACGAGGCGTTGCGGAGTCTGGAGTTTCGCCCAAGACAGCAAAAAATGAAGTTTGTCTTCGAAAGGCTGCACAATCATGGAACGAGAGAATTGGAATTTTAAAAAAAACATTGCAAATTGCTTCAACAGGCAATCTGTTATAGAAAATTGTAAGACAAGTTCGTACGGTATTTTTTCTCACCACAGTCGTGAGGATACTTATGAAATACGGTAGTTTGAATGCTCGAGCGGTTGGAAAACCAAAAAATTAAAAAAAAATTTGCTGCTGGTGATTATAACAAAAAATTAAGCAGTGAATGCCCAACAATAAACCGAGAATCTGAGACAGACTTTTGTGCTCCCTGGGTGGAGCTCATCAGTGAGTGCCCAACAATAAACCCAGAATCTGAGACAGACTTTTGTGCTCCCTGGGTGGAGCTCAGCAGTGAGTGCCCAACAATAAACTGAGAATCTGAGACAGACTTTTGTGCTCCCTGGGTGGAGCTCTGCAGTGAGTGCCCAACAATAAACTGAGAATCTGAGACAGACTTTTGTGCTCCCTGGGTGGAGCTCAGCAGTGAGTGCCAAAAATAAACCCAGAATCTGAGACAGACTTTTGTGCTCCCTGGGTGGAGCTCAGCAGTGAGTGCCCAACAATAAACCGAGAATCTGAGACAGACTTTTGTGCTCCCTGGGTGGAGCTCAGCAGTGAGTGCCCAACAATAAACCCAGAATCTGAGACAGACTTTTGTGCTCCCTGGGTGGAGCTCAGCAGTGAGTGCCCAACAATAAACTGAGAATCTGAGACAGACTTTTGTGCTCCCTGGGTGGAGCTCAGCAGTGAGTGCCCAACAATAAACCCAGAATCTAAGACAGACTTTTGTGCTCCCTGGGTGGAGCTCATCAGTGAGTGCCCAACAATAAACCCAGAATCTGAGACAGACTTTTGTGCTCCCTGGGTGGAGCTCAGCAGTGAGTGCCCAACAATAAACCCAGAAACTGAGACAGACTTTTGTGCTCCCTGGGTGGAGCTCAGCAGTGAGTGCCCAACAATAAACTGAGAATCTGAGACAGACTTTTGTGCTCCTTGGGTGGAGCTCAGCAGTGAGTGCCCAACAATAAACCCAGAATCTGAGACAGACTTTTGTGTACCCTGGGTGGAGCTCAGCAGTGAGTGCCCAACAATAAACCCAGAATCTGAGACAGACTTTTGTGCTCCCTGGGTGGAGCTCATCAGCCCAACAATAAACCGAGAATCTGAGACAGACTTTTGTGCTCCCTGGGTGGAGCTCAGCAGTGAGTGCCCAACAATAAACCCAGAATCTAAGACAGACTTTTGTGCTCCCTGGGTGGAGCTCATCAGTGAGTGCCCAACAAGAAACCCAGAATCTGAGACAGACTTTTGTGCTCCCTGGGTGGAGCTCAGCAGTGAGTGCCCAACAATAAACCCAGAAACTGAGACAGACTTTTGTGCTCCCTGGGTGGAGCTCAGCAGTGAGTGCCCAACAATAAACTGAGAATCTGAGACAGACTTTTGTGCTCCTTGGGTGGAGCTCAGCAGTGAGTGCCCAACAATAAACCCAGAATCTAAGACAGACTTTTGTGCTCCCTGGGTCGAGCTCATCAGTGAGTGCCCAACAATAAACCCAGAATCTGATACAGACTTTTGTGTACCCTGGGTGGAGCTCAGCAGTGAGTGCCCAACAATAAACCCAGAATCTGAGACAGACTTTTGTGCTCCCTGGGTGGAGCTCATCAGCCCAACAATAAACCCAGAATCTGAGACAGAATTTTGTACTCCCTGGGTGGAGCTCATCAGGGAGTGCCCAACAATAAACCCAGAATTTGAGACAGACTTTTGTGCTCCATGGGTGGAGCTCATCAGTGAGTTCCCAACAATAAACTCAGAATCTGAGACATACTTTTGTCGTGAGGATACATATGTAATACGGTAGTTTGAATGCTCGAGCGGTTGGAAAACCACAAAATTTAAAAAAAATTGCTGCTGGTGATTATAACAAAAAATCAAGCAGTGAGTGCCCAACAATAAACCCAGAATCTGAGACAGACTTTTGTGCTTCCTGGGTGGGGCTCATCAGTGAGTGCCCAACAATAAACCCAGAATCTGAGACAGACTTTTGTGCTCCCTGGGTGGAGCTTATCAGTGAGTGCCCAACAATAAACCCAGAATCTGAGACAGACTTTTGTGCTCCCTGGGTGGAGCTCAGCAGTGAGTGCCCAACAATAAACACAGAATCTGAGACATACTTTTGTGCTCCCTGGGTGGAGCTCAGCAGTGAGTGCCCAACAATAAACCCAGAATCTGAGACAGACTTTTGTGCTCCCTGGGTGGAGCTCATCAGTGAGTTCCCAACAATAAACTCAGAATCTGAGACATACTTTTGTCGTGAGGATACTTATGAAATACGGTAGTTTGAATGCTCGAGCGGTTGGAAAACCACAAAATTTAAAAAAAATTGCTGCTGGTGATTATAACAAAAAATTAAGCAGTGAGTGCCCATCAATAAACCCAGAATCTGAGACAGACTTTTGTGCTTCCTGGGTGGGGCTCATCAGTGAGTGCCCAACAATAAACCCAGAATCTGATACAGACTTTTGTGCTCCCTGGGTGGAGCTTATCAGTGAGTGCCCAACAATAAACCCAGAATCTGAGACAGACTTTTGTGCTAACTGGGTGGAGCTCAGCAGTGAGTGCCTAACAATAAACCCAGAATCTGAGACAGACTTTTGTGCTCCCTGGGTGGAGATAATCAGTGAGTGCCCAACAATAAACCAGAAATCTGACACAGACTTTTGTGCTACCTGGGTGGAGCTCATCAGTGAGTGCCCAACAATAAACCCAGAATCTGAGACAGACTTTTGTGCTCCCTGGGTGAAGCTCATCAGTGAGTGCCCAACAACAAACCCAGAATCTGAGACAGACTTTTGTGCTCCCTGGGTGGAGCTCATCAGTGAGTGCCCAACAACAAACCCAGAATCTGAGACAGACTTTTGTGCTCCCTGGGTGGAGCTCATCAGTGAGTGCCCAACAATAAACCCAGAATCTGAGGCAGATTTTTGTGCTCCCTGGTTGGAGCTCATCAGCCCAACAATAAACCCAGAATCTGAGACAGACTTTTGTGCTCCCTGGGTGGAGCTCATCAGTGAGTGCCCAACAATAAACCCAGAATCTGAGACAGACTTTTGTGCTCCCTGGGTGGAGCTCATCAGTGAGTGCCCAACAATAAACCCAGAATCTGAGACAGACTTTTGTGCTCCCTGGGTGGAGCTCAGCAGTGAGTGCCCAACAATAAACCCAGAATCTGAGACAGACTTTTGTGCTCCCTGGGTGGAGCTCAGCAGTGAGTGCCCAACAATAAACCCAGAATCTGAGACAGACTTTTGTGCTCCCTGGGTGGAGCTCATCAGTGAGTGCCCAACAATAAACCCAGAATCTGAGACAGATTTTTGTGCTCCCTGGGTGGAGCTCATCAGCCCAACAATAAACCCAGAATCTGAGACAGATTTTTGTGCTCCCTGGGTGAAGCTCATCAGTGAGTGCCCAACAATAAACCCAGAATCTGAGACAGACTTTTGTGCTCCCTGGGTGGAGCTCAGCAGTGAGTGCCCAACAATAAACCCAGAATCTGAGACAGACTTTTGTGCTCCCTGGGTGGAGCTCATCAGTGAAAGCGCAACAATAAACCCAGAATCTGAGACAGACTTTTGTGCTCCCTGGGTGGAGCTCATCAGTGAGTGCCCAACAATAAACCCAGAATCTGAGACAGACTTTTGTGCTCCCTGGGTGGAGCTCAGCAGTGAGTGCCCAACAATAAACCCAGAATCTGAGACAGACTTTTGTGCTCTCTGGGGCTCAGTAGTGAGTGCCCAACAATAAACCCAGAATCTGAGACAGACTTTTGTGCTCCCTGGGTGGAGCTCATCAGTGAGTGCCCAACAACAAACCCAGAATCTGAGACAGACTTTTGTGCTCCCTGGGTGGAGCTCATCAGCCCAACAATAAACCCAGAATCTGAGACAGACTTTTGTGCTCCCTGGGTGGAGCTCATCAGTGAGTGCCCAACAATAAACCCAGAATCTGAGACAGACTTTTGTGCTCCCTGGGTGGAGCTCATCAGTGAGTGCCCAACAATAAACCCAGAATCTGAGACAGACTTTTGTGCTCCCTGGGTGGAGCTCATCAGTGAGTGCCCAACAACAAACCCAGAATCTGAGACAGACTTTTGTGTTCCCTGGGTGGAGCTCATCAGTGAGTGCCCAACAATAAACCCAGAATCTGAGACAGATTTTTGTGCTCCCTGGGTGGAGCTCATCAGCCCAACAATAAACCCAGAATCTGAGACAGATTTTTGTGCTCCCTGGGTGAAGCTCATCAGTGAGTGCCCAACAATAAACCCAGAATCTGAGACAGACTTTTGTGCTCCCTGGGTGGAGCTTATCAGTGAGTGCCCAACAATAAATACAGAATCTGAGACAGACTTTTGTGCTCCCTGGGTGGAGCTCAGCAGTGAGTGCCCAACAATAAACACAGAATCTGAGACAGACTTTTGTGCTCCCTGGGTGGAGCTCATCAGTGAGTGCCCAACAATAAACCCAGAATCTGAGACAGACTTTTGTGCTCCCTGGGTGGAGATAATCAGTGAGTGCCCAACAATAAACCAGAAATCTGACACAGACTTTTGTGCTACCTGGGTGGAGCTCATCAGTGAGTGCCCAACAATAAACGCAGAATCTGAGACAGACTTTTGTGCTCCCTGGGTGGAGCTCATCAGTGAGTGCCCAACAACAAACCCAGAATCTGAGACAGACTTTTGTGATAGCACAAGGTGGAGCTCATCAGTGAGTGCCCAACAATAAACCCAGAATCTGAGACAGATTTTTGTGCTCCCTGGGTGGAGCTCATCAGCCCAACAATAAACCCAGAATCTGAGACAGACTTTTGTGCTCCCTGGGTGGAGCTCATCAGTGAGTGCCCAACAATAAACCCAGAATCTGAGACAGACTTTTGTGCTCCCTGGGTGGAGCTCATCAGTGAGTGCCCAACAATAAACCCAGAATCTGAGACAGACTTTTGTGCTTTCTGGGTGGAGCTCAGCAGTGAGTGCCCAACAATAAACCCAGAATCTGAGACAGATTTTTGTGCTCCCTGGGTGGAGCTCATCAGTGAGTGCCCAACAATAAACCCAGAATCTGAGACAGACTTTTGTGCCCCCTGGGTGGAGCTCAGCAGTGAGTGCCCAACAATAAACCCAGAATCTGAGACAGACTTTTGTGCTCCCTGGTTGGAGCTCATCAGTGAGTGCCCAACAATAAACCCAGAATCTGAGACAGACTTTTGTGCTCCCTGGGTGGAGCTCAGCAGTGAGTGCCCAACAATAAACCCAGAATCTGAGACAGACTTTTGTGCTCTCTGGGGCTCAGTAGTGAGTGCCCAACAATAAACCCAGAATCTGAGACAGACTTTTGTGCTCCCTGGGTGGAGCTCATCAGTGAGTGCCCAACAACAAACCCAGAATCTGAGACAGACTTTTGTGCTCCCTGGGTGGAGCTCATCAGTGAGTGCCCAACAATAAACCCAGAATCTGAGACAGATTTTTGTGCTCCCTGGGTGGAGCTCATCAGCCCAACAATAAACCCAGAATCTGAGACAGATTTTTGTGCTCCCTGGGTGAAGCTCATCAGTGAGTGCCCAACAATAAACCCAGAATCTGAGACAGACTTTTGTGCTCCCTGGGTGGAGCTCAGCAGTGAGTGCCCAACAATAAACCCAGAATCTGAGACAGACTTTTGTGCTCCCTGGGTGGAGCTCATCAGTGAAAGCCCAACAATAAACCCAGAATCTGAGACAGACTTTTGTGCTCCCTGGGTGGAGCTCATCAGTGAGTGCCCAACAATAAACCCAGAATCTGAGACAGACTTTTGTGCTCCCTGGGTGGAGCTCATCAGTGAGTGCCCAACAACAAACCCAGAATCTGAGACAGACTTTTGTGCTCCCTGGGTGGAGCTCATCAGCCCAACAATAAACCCAGAATCTGAGACAGACATTTGTGCTCCCTGGGTGGAGCTCATCAGTGAGTGCCCAACAATAAACCCAGAATCTGAGACAGACTTTTGTGCTCCCTGGGTGGAGCTCATCAGTGAGTGCCCAACAATAAACCCAGAATCTGAGACAGACTTTTGTGCTCCCTGGGTGGAGCTCATCAGTGAGTGCCCAACAACAAACCCAGAATCTGAGACAGACTTTTGTGTTCCCTGGGTGGAGCTCATCAGTGAGTGCCCAACAATAAACCCAGAATCTGAGACAGATTTTTGTGCTCCCTGGGTGGAGCTCATCAGCCCAACAATAAACCCAGAATCTGAGACAGTTTTTTGTGCTCCCTGGGTGAAGCTCATCAGTGAGTGCCCAACAATAAACCCAGAATCTGAGACAGACTTTTGTGCTCCCTGGGTGGAGCTCAGCAGTGAGTGCCCAACAATAAACCCAGAATCTGAGACAGACTTTTGTGCTCCCTGGGTGGAGCTCAGCAGTGAGTGCCCAACAATAAACCCAGAATCTGAGACAGACTTTTGTGCTCCCTGGGTGGAGCTCATCAGTGAAAGCCCAACAATAAACCCAGAATCTGAGACATACTTTTGTGCTCCCTGGGTGGAGCTCATCAGTGAGTGCCCAACAATAAACCCAGAATCTGAGACAGACTTTTGTGCTCCCTGGGTGGAGCTCAGCAGTGAGTGCCCAACAATAAACCCAGAATCTGAGACAGACTTTTGTGCTCTCTGGGGCTCAGTAGTGAGTGCCCAACAATAAACCCAGACTTTTGTGCTCCCTGGGTGGAGCTCATCAGTGAGTGCCCAACAACAAACCCAGAATCTGAGACAGACTTTTGTGCTCCCTGGGTGGAGCTCATCAGCCCAACAAAAAACCCAGAATCTGAGACAGACTTTTGTGCTCCCTGGGTGGAGCTCATCAGTGAGTGCCCAACAATAAACCCAGAATCTGAGACAGACTTTTGTGCTCCCTGGGTGGAGCTCATCAGTGAGTGCCCAACAATAAACCCAGAATCTGAGACAGACTTTTGTGCTCCCTGGGTGGAGCTCATCAGTGAGTGCCCAACAACAAACCCAGAATCTGAGACAGACTTTTGTGTTCCCTGGGTGGAGCTCATCAGTGAGTGCCCAACAATAAACCCAGAATCTGAGACAGATTTTTGTGCTCCCTGGGTGGAGCTCATCAGCCCAACAATAAACCCAGAATCTGAGACAGTTTTTTGTGCTCCCTGGGTGAAGCTCATCAGTGAGTGCCCAACAATAAACCCAGAATCTGAGACAGACTTTTGTGCCCCCTGGGTGGAGCTCAGCAGTGAGTGCCCAACAATAAACCCAGAATCTGAGACAGACTTTTGTGCTCCCTGGGTGGAGCTCATCAGTGAGTGCCCAACAATAAACCCAGAATCTGAGACAGACTTTTGTGCTCCCTGGGTGGAGCTCAGCAGTGAGTGCCCAACAATAAACCCAGAATCTGAGACAGACTTTTGTGCTCTCTGGGGCTCAGTAGTGAGTGCCCAACAATAAACCCAGAATCTGAGACAGACTTTTGTGCTCCCTGGGTGGAGCTCATCAGTGAGTGCCCAACAACAAACCCAGAATCTGAGACAGACTTTTGTGCTCCCTGGGTGGAGCTCATCAGTGAGTGCCCAACAATAAACCCAGAATCTGAGACAGATTTTTGTGCTCCCTGGGTGGAGCTCATCAGCCCAACAATAAACCCAGAATCTGAGACAGATTTTTGTGCTCCCTGGGTGAAGCTCATCAGTGAGTGCCCAACAATAAACCCAGAATCTGAGACAGACTTTTGTGCTCCCTGGGTGGAGCTCAGCAGTGAGTGCCCAACAATAAACCCAGAATCTGAGACAGACTTTTGTGCTCCCTGGGTGGAGCTCATCAGTGAAAGCCCAACAATAAACCCAGAATCTGAGACAGACTTTTGTGCTCCCTGGGTGGAGCTCATCAGTGAGTGCCCAACAATAAACCCAGAATCTGAGACAGACTTTTGTGCTCCCTGGGTGGAGCTCAGCAGTGAGTGCCCAACAATAAACCCAGAATCTGAGACAGACTTTTGTGCTCTCTGGGGCTCAGTAGTGAGTGCCCAACAATAAACCCAGAACCTGAGACAGACTTTTGTGCTCCCTGGGTGGAGCTCATCAGTGAGTGCCCAACAACAAACCCAGAATCTGAGACAGACTTTTGTGCTCCCTGGGTGGAGCTCATCAGCCCAACAATAAACCCAGAATCTGAGACAGACTTTTGTGCTCCCTGGGTGGAGCTCATCAGTGAGTGCCCAACAATAAACCCAGAATCTGAGACAGACTTTTGTGCTCCCTGGGTGGAGCTCATCAGTGAGTGCCCAACAATAAACCCAGAATCTGAGACAGACTTTTGTGCTCCCTGGGTGGAGCTCATCAGTGAGTGCCCAACAACAAACCCAGAATCTGAGACAGACTTTTGTGTTCCCTGGGTGGAGCTCATCAGTGAGTGCCCAACAATAAACCCAGAATCTGAGACAGATTTTTGTGCTCCCTGGGTGGAGCTCATCAGCCCAACAATAAACCCAGAATCTGAGACAGTTTTTTGTGCTCCCTGGGTGAAGCTCATCAGTGAGTGCCCAACAATCAACCCAGAATCTGAGACAGACTTTTGTGCTCCCTGGGTGGAGCTCAGCAGTGAGTGCCCAACAATAAACTCAGAATCTGAGACAGACTTTTGTGCTCCCTGGGTGGAGCTCAGCAGTGAGTGCCCAACAATAAACCCAGAATCTGAGACAGACTTTTGTGCTCCCTGGGTGGAGCTCATCAGTGAGTGCCCAACAATAAACCCAGAATATGAGACAGACTTTTGTGCTCCCTGGGTGGAGCTCAGCAGTGAGTGCCCAACAATAAACCCAGAATCTGAGACAGACTTTTGTGCTCTCTGGGGCTCAGTAGTGAGTGCCCAACAATAAACCCAGAATCTGAGACAGACTTTTGTGCTCCCTGGGTGGAGCTCATCAGTGAGTGCCCAACAACAAACCCAGAATCTGAGACAGACTTTTGTGCTCCCTGGGTGGAGCTCATCAGCCCAACAATAAACCCAGAATCTGAGACAGTTTTTTGTGCTCCCTGGGTGAAGCTCATCAGTGAGTGCCCAACAATAAACCCAGAATCTGAGACAGACTTTTGTGCCCCCTGGGTGGAGCTCAGCAGTGAGTGCCCAACAATAAACCCAGAATCTGAGACAGACTTTTGTGCTCCCTGGGTGGAGCTCATCAGTGAGTGCCCAACAATAAACCCAGAATCTGAGACAGACTTTTGTGCTCCCTGGGTGGAGCTCAGCAGTGAGTGCCCAACAATAAACCCAGAATCTGAGACAGACTTTTGTGCTCTCTGGGGCTCAGTAGTGAGTGCCCAACAACAAACCCAGAATCTGAGACAGACTTTTGTGCTCCCTGGGTGGAGCTCATCAGCCCAACAATAAACCCAGAATCTGAGACAGACTTTTGTGCTCCCTGGGTGGAGCTCATCAGTGAGTGCCCAACAATAAACCCAGAATCTGAGACAGACTTTTGTGCTCCCTGGGTGGAGCTCATCAGTGAGTGCCCAACAATAAACCCAGAATCTGAGACAGACTTTTGTGCTCCCTGGGTGGAGCTCATCAGTGAGTGCCCAACAACAAACCCAGAATCTGAGACAGACTTTTGTGTTCCCTGGGTGGAGCTCATCAGTGAGTGCCCAACAATAAACCCAGAATCTGAGACAGATTTTTGTGCTCCCTGGGTGGAGCTCATCAGCCCAACAATAAACCCAGAATCTGAGACAGTTTTTTGTGCTCCCTGGGTGAAGCTCATCAGTGAGTGCCCAACAATCAACCCAGAATCTGAGACAGACTTTTGTGCTCCCTGGGTGGAGCTCAGCAGTGAGTGCCCAACAATAAACTCAGAATCTGAGACAGACTTTTGTGCTCCCTGGGTGGAGCTCAGCAGTGAGTGCCCAACAATAAACCCAGAATCTGAGACAGACTTTTGTGCTCCCTGGGTGGAGCTCATCAGTGAAAGCCCAACAATAAACCCAGAATCTGAGACAGACTTTTGTGCTCCCTGGGTGGAGCTCATCAGTGAGTGCCCAACAATAAACCCAGAATATGAGACAGACTTTTGTGCTCCCTGGGTGGAGCTCAGCAGTGAGTGCCCAACAATAAACCCAGAATCTGAGACAGACTTTTGTGCTCTCTGGGGCTCAGTAGTGAGTGCCCAACAATAAACCCAGAATCTGAGACAGACTTTTGTGCTCCCTGGGTGGAGCTCATCAGTGAGTGCCCAACAACAAACCCAGAATCTGAGACAGACTTTTGTGCTCCCTGGGTGGAGCTCATCAGCCCAACAATAAACCCAGAATCTGAGACAGTTTTTTGTGCTCCCTGGGTGAAGCTCATCAGTGAGTGCCCAACAATAAACCCAGAATCTGAGACAGACTTTTGTGCCCCCTGGGTGGAGCTCAGCAGTGAGTGCCCAACAATAAACCCAGAATCTGAGACAGACTTTTGTGCTCCCTGGGTGGAGCTCATCAGTGAGTGCCCAACAATAAACCCAGAATCTGAGACAGACTTTTGTGCTCCCTGGGTGGAGCTCAGCAGTGAGTGCCCAACAATAAACCCAGAATCTGAGACAGACTTTTGTGCTCTCTGGGGCTCAGTAGTGAGTGCCCAACAATAAACCCAGAATCTGAGACAGACTTTTGTGCTCCCTGGGTGGAGCTCATCAGTGAGTGCCCAACAATAAACCCAGAATCTGAGACAGATTTTTGTGCTCCCTGGGTGGAGCTCATCAGCTCAACAATAAACCCAGAATCTGAGACAGACTTTTGTGCTCCCTGGGTGGAGCTCATCAGTGAGTGCCCAACAATAAACCCAGAATCTGAGACAGACTTTTGTGCTCCCTGGGTGGAGCTCATCAGTGAGTGCCCAACAATAAACCCAGAATCTGAGACAGACTTTTGTGCTTTCTGGGTGGAGCTCAGCAGTGAGTGCCCAACAATAAACCCAGAATCTGAGACAGATTTTTGTGCTCCCTGGGTGGAGCTCATCAGTGAGTGCCCAACAATAAACCCAGAATCTGAGACAGACTTTTGTGCTCCCTGGGTGGAGCTCAGTAGTGAGTGCCCAACAATAAACCCAGAATCTGAGACAGACTTTTGTGCTCTCTGGGGATCAGTAGTGAGTGCCCAACAATAAACCCAGAATCTGAGACAGACTTTTGTGCTCCCTGGGTGGAGCTCATCAGTGAGTGCCCAACAACAAACCCAGAATCTGAGACAGACTTTTGTGCTCCCTGGGTGGAGCTCATCAGTGAGTGCCCAACAATAAACCCAGAATCTGAGACAGATTTTTGTGCTCCCTGGGTGGAGCTCATCAGCCCAACATTAAACCCAGAATCTGAGACAGATTTTTGTGCTCCCTGGGTGAAGCTCATCAGTGAGTGCCCAACAATAAACCCAGAATCTGAGACAGACTTTTGTGCTCCCTGGGTGGAGCTTATCAGTGAGTGCCCAACAATAAATACAGAATCTGAGACAGACTTTTGTGCTCCCTGGGTGGAGCTCAGCAGTGAGTGCCCAACAATAAACACAGAATCTGAGACAGACTTTTGTGCTCCCTGGGTGGAGCTCATCAGTGAGTGCCCAACAATAAACCCAGAATCTGAGACAGACTTTTGTGCTCCCTGGGTGGAGATAATCAGTGAGTGCCCAACAATAAACCAGAAATCTGACACAGACTTTTGTGCTACCTGGGTGGAGCTCATCAGTGAGTGCCCAACAATAAACGCAGAATCTGAGACAGACTTTTGTGCTCCCTGGGTGGAGCTCATCAGTGAGTGCCCAACAACAAACCCAGAATCTGAGACAGACTTTTGTGCTCCCTGGGTGGAGCTCATC
This sequence comes from Allodiplogaster pararmata, assembly GCA_964056735.1. Classification (NCBI taxonomy): domain Eukaryota; kingdom Metazoa; phylum Nematoda; class Chromadorea; order Rhabditida; family Diplogasteridae; genus Allodiplogaster; species Allodiplogaster pararmata. Next base: position 9,241,876 of record OZ057407.1, read on the forward strand.
AGTGAGTGCCCAACAATAAACCCAGAATCTGAGACAGATTTTTGTGCTCCCTGGGTGGAGCTCATCAGCCCAACAATAAACCCAGAATCTGAGACAGACTTTTGTGCTCCCTGGGTGGAGCTCATCAGTGAGTGCCCAACAATAAACCCAGAATCTGAGACAGACTTTTGTGCTCCCTGGGTGGAGCTCATCAGTGAGTGCCCAACAATAAACCCAGAATCTGAGACAGACTTTTGTGCTTTCTGGGTGGAGCTCAGCAGTGAGTGCCCAACAATAAACCCAGAATCTGAGACAGATTTTTGTGCTCCCTGGGTGGAGCTCATCAGTGAGTGCCCAACAATAAACCCAGAATCTGAGACAGACTTTTGTGCCCCCTGGTTGGAGCTCAGCAGTGAGTGCCCAACAATAAACCCAGAATCTGAGACAGACTTTTGTGCTCCCTGGGTGGAGCTCATCAGTGAGTGCCCAACAATAAACCCAGAATCTGAGACAGACTTTTGTGCTCCCTGGGTGGAGCTCAGCAGTGAGTGCCCAACAATAAACCCAGAATCTGAGACAGACTTTTGTGCTCTCTGGGGCTCAGTAGTGAGTGCCCAACAATAAACCCAGAATCTGAGACAGACTTTTGTGCTCCCTGGGTGGAGCTCATCAGTGAGTGCCCAACAACAAACCCAGAATCTGAGACAGACTTTTGTGCTCCCTGGGTGGAGCTCATCAGTGAGTGCCCAACAATAAACCCAGAATCTGAGACAGATTTTTGTGCTCCCTGGGTGAAGCTCATCAGTGAGTGCCCAACAATAAACCCAGAATCTGAGACAGACTTTTGTGCTCCCTGGGTGGAGCTCAGCAGTGAGTGCCCAACAATAAACCCAGAATCTGAGACAGACTTTTGTGCTCCCTGGGTGGAGCTCATCAGTGAAAGCCCAACAATAAACCCAGAATCTGAGACAGAGTTTTGTGCTCCCTGGGTGGAGCTCATCAGTGAGTGCCCAACAATAAACCCAGAATCTGAGACAGACTTTTGTGCTCCCTGGGTGGAGCTCATCAGCCCAACAATAAACCCAGAATCTGAGACAGTTTTTTGTGCTCCCTGGGTGAAGCTCATCAGTGAGTGCCCAACAATAAACCCAGAATCTGAGACAGACTTTTGTGCCCCCTGGGTGGAGCTCAGCAGTGAGTGCCCAACAATAAACCCAGAATCTGAGACAGACTTTTGTGCTCCCTGGGTGGAGCTCATCAGTGAGTGCCCAACAATAAACCCAGAATCTGAGACAGACTTTTGTGCTCCCTGGGTGGAGCTCAGCAGTGAGTGCCCAACAATAAACCCAGAATCTGAGACAGACTTTTGTGCTCTCTGGGGCTCAGTAGTGAGTGCCCAACAATAAACCCAGAATCTGAGACAGACTTTTGTGCTCCCTGGGTGGAGCTCATCAGTGAGTGCCCAACAATAAACCCAGAATCTGAGACAGATTTTTGTGCTCCCTGGGTGGAGCTCATCAGCTCAACAATAAACCCAGAATCTGAGACAGACTTTTGTGCTCCCTGGGTGGAGCTCATCAGTGAGTGCCCAACAATAAACCCAGAATCTGAGACAGACTTTTGTGCTCCCTGGGTGGAGCTCATCAGTGAGTGCCCAACAATAAACCCAGAATCTGAGACAGACTTTTGTGCTTTCTGGGTGGAGCTCAGCAGTGAGTGCCCAACAATAAACCCAGAATCTGAGACAGATTTTTGTGCTCCCTGGGTGGAGCTCATCAGTGAGTGCCCAACAATAAACCCAGAATCTGAGACAGACTTTTGTGCTCCCTGGGTGGAGCTCAGTAGTGAGTGCCCAACAATAAACCCAGAATCTGAGACAGACTTTTGTGCTCTCTGGGGATCAGTAGTGAGTGCCCAACAATAAACCCAGAATCTGAGACAGACTTTTGTGCTCCCTGGGTGGAGCTCATCAGTGAGTGCCCAACAACAAACCCAGAATCTGAGACAGACTTTTGTGCTCCCTGGGTGGAGCTCATCAGTGAGTGCCCAACAATAAACCCAGAATCTGAGACAGATTTTTGTGCTCCCTGGGTGGAGCTCATCAGCCCAACATTAAACCCAGAATCTGAGACAGATTTTTGTGCTCCCTGGGTGAAGCTCATCAGTGAGTGCCCAACAATAAACCCAGAATCTGAGACAGACTTTTGTGCTCCCTGGGTGGAGCTTATCAGTGAGTGCCCAACAATAAATACAGAATCTGAGACAGACTTTTGTGCTCCCTGGGTGGAGCTCAGCAGTGAGTGCCCAACAATAAACACAGAATCTGAGACAGACTTTTGTGCTCCCTGGGTGGAGCTCATCAGTGAGTGCCCAACAATAAACCCAGAATCTGAGACAGACTTTTGTGCTCCCTGGGTGGAGATAATCAGTGAGTGCCCAACAATAAACCAGAAATCTGACACAGACTTTTGTGCTACCTGGGTGGAGCTCATCAGTGAGTGCCCAACAATAAACGCAGAATCTGAGACAGACTTTTGTGCTCCCTGGGTGGAGCTCATCAGTGAGTGCCCAACAACAAACCCAGAATCTGAGACAGACTTTTGTGCTCCCTGGGTGGAGCTCATCAGTGAGTGCCCAACAATAAACCCAGAATCTGAGACAGATTTTTGTGCTCCCTGGGTGGAGCTCATCAGCCCAACAATAAACCCAGAATCTGAGACAGACTTTTGTGCTCCCTGGGTGGAGCTCATCAGTGAGTGCCCAACAATAAACCCAGAATCTGAGACAGACTTTTGTGCTCCCTGGGTGGAGCTCATCAGTGAGTGCCCAACAATAAACCCAGAATCTGAGACAGACTTTTGTGCTTTCTGGGTGGAGCTCAGCAGTGAGTGCCCAACAATAAACCCAGAATCTGAGACAGATTTTTGTGTTCCCTGGGTGGAGCTCATCAGTGAGTGCCCAACAATAAACCCAGAATCTGAGACAGACTTTTGTGCCCCCTGGTTGGAGCTCAGCAGTGAGTGCCCAACAATAAACCCAGAATCTGAGACAGACTTTTGTGCTCCCTGGGTGGAGCTCATCAGTGAGTGCCCAACAATAAACCCAGAATCTGAGACAGACTTTTGTGCTCCCTGGGTGGAGCTCAGCAGTGAGTGCCCAACAATAAACCCAGAATCTGAGACAGACTTTTGTGCTCTCTGGGGCTCAGTAGTGAGTGCCCAACAATAAACCCAGAATCTGAGACAGACTTTTGTGCTCCCTGGGTGGAGCTCATCAGTGAGTGCCCAACAACAAACCCAGAATCTGAGACAGACTTTTGTGCTCCCTGGGTGGAGCTCATCAGTGAGTGCCCAACAATAAACCCAGAATCTGAGACAGATTTTTGTGCTCCCTGGGTGGAGCTCATCAGCCCAACAATAAACCCAGAATCTGAGACAGATTTTTGTGCTCCCTGGGTGAAGCTCATCAGTGAGTGCCTAACAATAAACCCAGAATCTGAGACAGACTTTTGTGCTCCCTGGGTGGAGCTCAGCAGTGAGTGCCCAACAATAAACCCAGAATCTGAGACAGACTTTTGTGCTCCCTGGGTGGAGCTCATCAGTGAAAGCCCAACAATAAACCCAGAATCTGAGACAGAGTTTTGTGCTCCCTGGGTGGAGCTCATCAGTGAGTGCCCAACAATAAACCCAGAATCTGAGACAGACTTTTGTGCTCCCTGGGTGGAGCTCATCAGTGAGTGCCCAACAACAAACCCAGAATCTGAGACAGACTTTTGTGCTCCCTGGGTGGAGCTCATCAGCCCAACAATAAACCCAGAATCTGAGACAGACATTTGTGCTCCCTGGGTGGAGCTCATCAGTGAGTGCCCAACAATAAACCCAGAATCTGAGACAGACTTTTGTGCTCCCTGGGTGGAGCTCATCAGTGAGTGCCCAACAATAAACCCAGAATCTGAGACAGACTTTTGTGCTCCCTGGGTGGAGCTCATCAGTGAGTGCCCAACAACAAACCCAGAATCTGAGACAGACTTTTGTGTTCCCTGGGTGGAGCTCATCAGTGAGTGCCCAACAATAAACCCAGAATCTGAGACAGATTTTTGTGCTCCCTGGGTGGAGCTCATCAGCCCAACAATAAACCCAGAATCTGAGACAGTTTTTTGTGCTCCCTGGGTGAAGCTCATCAGTGAGTGCCCAACAATAAACCCAGAATCTGAGACAGACTTTTGTGCTCCCTGGGTGGAGCTCAGCAGTGAGTGCCCAACAATAAACCCAGAATCTGAGACAGACTTTTGTGCTCCCTGGGTGGAGCTCAGCAGTGAGTGCCCAACAATAAACCCAGAATCTGAGACAGACTTTTGTGCTCCCTGGGTGGAGCTCATCAGTGAAAGCCCAACAATAAACCCAGAATCTGAGACAGACTTTTGTGCTCCCTGGGTGGAGCTCATCAGTGAGTGCCCAACAATAAACCCAGAATCTGAGACAGACTTTTGTGCTCCCTGGGTGGAGCTCAGCAGTGAGTGCCCAACAATAAACCCAGAATCTGAGACAGACTTTTGTGCTCTCTGGGGCTCAGTAGTGAGTGCCCAACAATAAACCCAGACTTTTGTGCTCCCTGGGTGGAGCTCATCAGTGAGTGCCCAACAACAAACCCAGAATCTGAGACAGACTTTTGTGCTCCCTGGGTGGAGCTCATCAGCCCAACAATAAACCCAGAATCTGAGACAGACTTTTGTGCTCCCTGGGTGGAGCTCATCAGTGAGTGCCCAACAATAAACCCAGAATCTGAGACAGACTTTTGTGCTCCCTGGGTGGAGCTCATCAGTGAGTGCCCAACAATAAACCCAGAATCTGAGACAGACTTTTGTGCTCCCTGGGTGGAGCTCATCAGTGAGTGCCCAACAACAAACCCAGAATCTGAGACAGACTTTTGTGTTCCCTGGGTGGAGCTCATCAGTGAGTGCCCAACAATAAACCCAGAATCTGAGACAGATTTTTGTGCTCCCTGGGTGGAGCTCATCAGCCCAACAATAAACCCAGAATCTGAGACAGTTTTTTGTGCTCCCTGGGTGAAGCTCATCAGTGAGTGCCCAACAATAAACCCAGAATCTGAGACAGACTTTTGTGCCCCCTGGGTGGAGCTCAGCAGTGAGTGCCCAACAATAAACCCAGAATCTGAGACAGACTTTTGTGCTCCCTGGGTGGAGCTCATCAGTGAGTGCCCAACAATAAACCCAGAATCTGAGACAGACTTTTGTGCTCCCTGGGTGGAGCTCAGCAGTGAGTGCCCAACAATAAACCCAGAATCTGAGACAGACTTTTGTGCTCTCTGGGGCTCAGTAGTGAGTGCCCAACAATAAACCCAGAATCTGAGACAGACTTTTGTGCTCCCTGGGTGGAGCTCATCAGTGAGTGCCCAACAACAAACCCAGAATCTGAGACAGACTTTTGTGCTCCCTGGGTGGAGCTCATCAGTGAGTGCCCAACAATAAACCCAGAATCTGAGACAGATTTTTGTGCTCCCTGGGTGGAGCTCATCAGCCCAACAATAAACCCAGAATCTGAGACAGATTTTTGTGCTCCCTGGGTGAAGCTCATCAGTGAGTGCCCAACAATAAACCCAGAATCTGAGACAGACTTTTGTGCTCCCTGGGTGGAGCTCAGCAGTGAGTGCCCAACAATAAACCCAGAATCTGAGACAGACTTTTGTGCTCCCTGGGTGGAGCTCATCAGTGAAAGCCCAACAATAAACCCAGAATCTGAGACAGACTTTTGTGCTCCCTGGGTGGAGCTCATCAGTGAGTGCCCAACAATAAACCCAGAATCTGAGACAGACTTTTGTGCTCCCTGGGTGGAGCTCAGCAGTGAGTGCCCAACAATAAACCCAGAATCTGAGACAGACTTTTGTGCTCTCTGGGGCTCAGTAGTGAGTGCCCAACAATAAACCCAGAATCTGAGACAGACTTTTGTGCTCCCTGGGTGGAGCTCATCAGTGAGTGCCCAACAACAAACCCAGAATCTGAGACAGACTTTTGTGCTCCCTGGGTGGAGCTCATCAGCCCAACAATAAACCCAGAATCTGAGACAGACTTTTGTGCTCCCTGGGTGGAGCTCATCAGTGAGTGCCCAACAATAAACCCAGAATCTGAGACAGACTTTTGTGCTCCCTGGGTGGAGCTCATCAGTGAGTGCCCAACAATAAACCCAGAATCTGAGACAGACTTTTGTGCTCCCTGGGTGGAGCTCATCAGTGAGTGCCCAACAACAAACCCAGAATCTGAGACAGACTTTTGTGTTCCCTGGGTGGAGCTCATCAGTGAGTGCCCAACAATAAACCCAGAATCTGAGACAGATTTTTGTGCTCCCTGGGTGGAGCTCATCAGCCCAACAATAAACCCAGAATCTGAGACAGTTTTTTGTGCTCCCTGGGTGAAGCTCATCAGTGAGTGCCCAACAATCAACCCAGAATCTGAGACAGACTTTTGTGCTCCCTGGGTGGAGCTCAGCAGTGAGTGCCCAACAATAAACTCAGAATCTGAGACAGACTTTTGTGCTCCCTGGGTGGAGCTCAGCAAAAAGTGCCCAACAATAAACCCAGAATCTGAGACAGACTTTTGTGCTCCCTGGGTGGAGCTCATCAGTGAAAGCCCAACAATAAACCCAGAATCTGAGACAGACTTTTGTGCTCCCTGGGTGGAGCTCATCAGTGAGTGCCCAACAATAAACCCAGAATCTGAGACAGACTTTTGTGCTCCCTGGGTGGAGCTCAGCAGTGAGTGCCCAACAATAAACCCAGAATCTGAGACAGACTTTTGTGCTCTCTGGGGCTCAGTAGTGAGTGCCCAACAATAAACCCAGAATCTGAGACAGACTTTTGTGCTCCCTGGGTGGAGCTCATCAGTGAGTGCCCAACAACAAACCCAGAATCTGAGACAGACTTTTGTGCTCCCTGGGTGGAGCTCATCAGCCCAACAATAAACCCAGAATCTGAGACAGTTTTTTGTGCTCCCTGGGTGAAGCTCATCAGTGAGTGCCCAACAATAAACCCAGAATCTGAGACAGTTTTTTGTGCTCCCTGGGTGAAGCTCATCAGTGAGTGCCCAACAATAAACCCAGAATCTGAGACAGACTTTTGTGCTCCCTGGGTGGAGCTCAGCAGTGAGTGCCCAACAATAAACCCAGAATCTGAGACAGACTTTTGTGCTCCCTGGGTGGAGCTCAGCAGTGAGTGCCCAACAATAAACCCAGAATCTGAGACAGACTTTTGTGCTCCCTGGGTGGAGCTCATCAGTGAAAGCCCAACAATAAACCCAGAATCTGAGACAGACTTTTGTGCTCCCTGGGTGGAGCTCATCAGTGAGTGCCCAACAATAAACCCAGAATCTGAGACAGACTTTTGTGCTCCCTGGGTGGAGCTCAGCAGTGAGTGCCCAACAATAAACCCAGAATCTGAGACAGACTTTTGTGCTCTCTGGGGCTCAGTAGTGAGTGCCCAACAATAAACCCAGACTTTTGTGCTCCCTGGGTGGAGCTCATCAGTGAGTGCCCAACAACAAACCCAGAATCTGAGACAGACTTTTGTGCTCCCTGGGTGGAGCTCATCAGCCCAACAATAAACCCAGAATCTGAGACAGACTTTTGTGCTCCCTGGGTGGAGCTCATCAGTGAGTGCCCAACAATAAACCCAGAATCTGAGACAGACTTTTGTGCTCCCTGGGTGGAGCTCATCAGTGAGTGCCCAACAATAAACCCAGAATCTGAGACAGACTTTTGTGCTCCCTGGGTGGAGCTCATCAGTGAGTGCCCAACAACAAACCCAGAATCTGAGACAGACTTTTGTGTTCCCTGGGTGGAGCTCATCAGTGAGTGCCCAACAATAAACCCAGAATCTGAGACAGATTTTTGTGCTCCCTGGGTGGAGCTCATCAGCCCAACAATAAACCCAGAATCTGAGACAGTTTTTTGTGCTCCCTGGGTGAAGCTCATCAGTGAGTGCCCAACAATAAACCCAGAATCTGAGACAGACTTTTGTGCCCCCTGGGTGGAGCTCAGCAGTGAGTGCCCAACAATAAACCCAGAATCTGAGACAGACTTTTGTGCTCCCTGGGTGGAGCTCATCAGTGAGTGCCCAACAATAAACCCAGAATCTGAGACAGACTTTTGTGCTCCCTGGGTGGAGCTCAGCAGTGAGTGCCCAACAATAAACCCAGAATCTGAGACAGACTTTTGTGCTCTCTGGGGCTCAGTAGTGAGTGCCCAACAATAAACCCAGAATCTGAGACAGACTTTTGTGCTCCCTGGGTGGAGCTCATCAGTGAGTGCCCAACAACAAACCCAGAATCTGAGACAGACTTTTGTGCTCCCTGGGTGGAGCTCATCAGTGAGTGCCCAACAATAAACCCAGAATCTGAGACAGATTTTTGTGCTCCCTGGGTGGAGCTCATCAGCCCAACAATAAACCCAGAATCTGAGACAGATTTTTGTGCTCCCTGGGTGAAGCTCATCAGTGAGTGCCCAACAATAAACCCAGAATCTGAGACAGACTTTTGTGCTCCCTGGGTGGAGCTCAGCAGTGAGTGCCCAACAATAAACCCAGAATCTGAGACAGACTTTTGTGCTCCCTGGGTGGAGCTCATCAGTGAAAGCCCAACAATAAACCCAGAATCTGAGACAGACTTTTGTGCTCCCTGGGTGGAGCTCATCAGTGAGTGCCCAACAATAAACCCAGAATCTGAGACAGACTTTTGTGCTCCCTGGGTGGAGCTCAGCAGTGAGTGCCCAACAATAAACCCAGAATCTGAGACAGACTTTTGTGCTCTCTGGGGCTCAGTAGTGAGTGCCCAACAATAAACCCAGAATCTGAGACAGACTTTTGTGCTCCCTGGGTGGAGCTCATCAGTGAGTGCCCAACAACAAACCCAGAATCTGAGACAGACTTTTGTGCTCCCTGGGTGGAGCTCATCAGCCCAACAATAAACCCAGAATCTGAGACAGACTTTTGTGCTCCCTGGGTGGAGCTCATCAGTGAGTGCCCAACAATAAACCCAGAATCTGAGACAGACTTTTGTGCTCCCTGGGTGGAGCTCATCAGTGAGTGCCCAACAATAAACCCAGAATCTGAGACAGACTTTTGTGCTCCCTGGGTGGAGCTCATCAGTGAGTGCCCAACAACAAACCCAGAATCTGAGACAGACTTTTGTGTTCCCTGGGTGGAGCTCATCAGTGAGTGCCCAACAATAAACCCAGAATCTGAGACAGATTTTTGTGCTCCCTGGGTGGAGCTCATCAGCCCAACAATAAACCCAGAATCTGAGACAGTTTTTTGTGCTCCCTGGGTGAAGCTCATCAGTGAGTGCCCAACAATCAACCCAGAATCTGAGACAGACTTTTGTGCTCCCTGGGTGGAGCTCAGCAGTGAGTGCCCAACAATAAACTCAGAATCTGAGACAGACTTTTGTGCTCCCTGGGTGGAGCTCAGCAAAAAGTGCCCAACAATAAACCCAGAATCTGAGACAGACTTTTGTGCTCCCTGGGTGGAGCTCATCAGTGAAAGCCCAACAATAAACCCAGAATCTGAGACAGACTTTTGTGCTCCCTGGGTGGAGCTCATCAGTGAGTGCCCAACAATAAACCCAGAATCTGAGACAGACTTTTGTGCTCCCTGGGTGGAGCTCAGCAGTGAGTGCCCAACAATAAACCCAGAATCTGAGACAGACTTTTGTGCTCTCTGGGGCTCAGTAGTGAGTGCCCAACAATAAACCCAGAATCTGAGACAGACTTTTGTGCTCCCTGGGTGGAGCTCATCAGTGAGTGCCCAACAACAAACCCAGAATCTGAGACAGACTTTTGTGCTCCCTGGGTGGAGCTCATCAGCCCAACAATAAACCCAGAATCTGAGACAGTTTTTTGTGCTCCCTGGGTGAAGCTCATCAGTGAGTGCCCAACAATAAACCCAGAATCTGAGACAGACTTTTGTGCCCCCTGGGTGGAGCTCAGCAGTGAGTGCCCAACAATAAACCCAGAATCTGAGACAGACTTTTGTGCTCCCTGGGTGGAGCTCATCAGTGAGTGCCCAACAATAAACCCAGAATCTGAGACAGACTTTTGTGCTCCCTGGGTGGAGCTCAGCAGTGAGTGCCCAACAATAAACCCAGAATCTGAGACAGACTTTTGTGCTCTCTGGGGCTCAGTAGTGAGTGCCCAACAATAAACCCAGAATCTGAGACAGACTTTTGTGCTCCCTGGGTGGAGCTCATCAGTGAGTGCCCAACAACAAACCCAGAATCTGAGACAGACTTTTGTGCTCCCTGGGTGGAGCTCATCAGTGAGTGCCCAACAATAAACCCAGAATCTGAGACAGATTTTTGTGCTCCCTGGGTGGAGCTCATCAGCCCAACAATAAACCCAGAATCTGAGACAGATTTTTGTGCTCCCTGGGTGAAGCTCATCAGTGAGTGCCCAACAATAAACCCAGAATCTGAGACAGACTTTTGTGCTCCCTGGGTGGAGCTCAGCAGTGAGTGCCCAACAATAAACCCAGAATCTGAGACAGACTTTTGTGCTCCCTGGGTGGAGCTCATCAGTGAAAGCCCAACAATAAACCCAGAATCTGAGACAGACTTTTGTGCTCCCTGGGTGGAGCTCATCAGTGAGTGCCCAACAATAAACCCAGAATCTGAGTCAGACTTTTGTGCTCCCTGGGTGGAGCTCAGCAGTGAGTGCCCAACAATAAACCCAGAATCTGAGACAGACTTTTGTGCTCTCTGGGGCTCAGTAGTGAGTGCCCAACAATAAACCCAGAATCTGAGACAGACTTTTGTGCTCCCTGGGTGGAGCTCATCAGTGAGTGCCCAACAACAAACCCAGAATCTGAGACAGACTTTTGTGCTCCCTGGGTGGAGCTCATCAGCCCAACAATAAACCCAGAATCTGAGACAGACTTTTGTGCTCCCTGGGTGGAGCTCATCAGTGAGTGCCCAACAATAAACCCAGAATCTGAGACAGACTTTTGTGCTCCCTGGGTGGAGCTCATCAGTGAGTGCCCAACAATAAACCCAGAATCTGAGACAGACTTTTGTGCTCCCTGGGTGGAGCTCATCAGTGAGTGCCCAACAACAAACCCAGAATCTGAGACAGACTTTTGTGTTCCCTGGGTGGAGCTCATCAGTGAGTGCCCAACAATAAACCCAGAATCTGAGACAGATTTTTGTGCTCCCTGGGTGGAGCTCATCAGACCAACAATAAACCCAGAATCTGAGACAGTTTTTTGTGCTCCCTGGGTGAAGCTCATCAGTGAGTGCCCAACAATCAACCCAGAATATGAGACAGACTTTTGTGCTCCCTGGGTGGAGCTCAGCAGTGAGTGCCCAACAATAAACCCAGAATCTGAGACAGACTTTTGTGCTCCCTGGGTGGAGCTCATCAGTGAAAGCCCAACAATAAACCCAGAATCTGAGACAGACTTTTGTGCTCCCTGGGTGGAGCTCATCAGTGAGTGCCCAACAATAAACCCAGAATCTGAGACAGACTTTTGTGCTCCCTGGGTGGAGCTCAGCAGTGAGTGCCCAACAATAAACCCAGAATCTGAGACAGACTTTTGTGCTCTCTGGGGCTCAGTAGTGAGTGCCCAACAATAAACCCAGAATCTGAGACAGACTTTTGTGCTCCCTGGGTGGAGCTCATCAGTGAGTGCCCAACAACAAACCCAGAATCTGAGACAGACTTTTGTGCTCCCTGGGTGGAGCTCATCAGCCCAACAATAAACCCAGAATCTGAGACAGACTTTTGTGCTCCCTGGGTGGAGCTCATCAGTGAGTGCCCAACAATAAACCCAGAATCTGAGACAGACTTTTGTGCTCCCTGGGTGGAGCTCATCAGTGAGTGCCCAACAATAAACCCAGAATCTGAGACAGACTTTTGTGCTCCCTGGGTGGAGCTCATCAGTGAGTGCCCAACAACAAACCCAGAATCTGAGACAGACTTGTGTTCCCTGGGTGGAGCTCATCAGTGAGTGCCCAACAATAAACCCAGAATCTGAGACAGATTTTTGTGCTCCCTGGGTGGAGCTCATCAGCCCAACAATAAACCCAGAATCTGAGACAGTTTTTTGTGCTCCCTGGGTGAAGCTCATCAGTGAGTGCCCAACAATAAACCCAGAATCTGAGACAGACTTTTGTGCTCCCTGGGTGGAGCTCAGCAGTGAGTGCCCAACAATAAACCCAGAATCTGAGACAGACTTTTGTGCTTCTGAACATTATTTTCATGGTCAACTTTCCCTGAGTCCTAGACGTCGACACTATCAAAGACCTCTGTTTCGAGAAATACCGAAACTTTGCGACCGGGCTTCCTAACTGTCATCGACCTGTCCAACTATCATCGAACAGTCTGAAAAGCGGGTCCTCTGAAGTAAATATCATAGACCAGAAACATCATTTTATGAATCATAAATGGTGATTTAAAGAGTTATCCTGTCACGAAAATGAAGAATTTGATTTTGTGATCGCATACAACACGGAATGATCACGTTAAAAGAGGGCATTTGATTCGAATTTTTTTACTTCACTTCTTCACTAAATAGAAATGGATAGTATAGTTAGAGTCCGCGAGTTAAGTGTGGTGTCTTGCAGCCCCAAACACTAACATTTAATTTTACGGAAAAGACAATGAATGTTACATAAAATATTACGAACTTCAAAAGGTTATTGACTAAATAGTAAAGGTAGTTATAACATAACAGATAGTTAAGCGAGACAATTAGCACTAATATTACGAATCAGCAATACAGAGAATGGGGCGTGAACCATGGGTCTCCGACCGAAGTCGGGCCCGTTCTCTCTTCTCTCCTCTCCTGGTTACTCTTACATATATACTGAGCGAGAGAGAGCCCTATAACACTAACATAGGAGATAATAGTAGTTGCCTGATCGTCAAGGTATAAGTATAGATATATACCGTTAAACGATACATATATAAAAGGTCCACTAGGAATACGAACATTATATAAATCATTAAAAGAATAGAAGAGAAAGAAACAGAGATGGTAGATACTTCAATTCACTTAGCGATTCAGTCGAAAATGCTCGATGAACTCGGTCTCCAATAACTCCTCCACCTTATCATTGGGAATCTTCTCGATTTCGACACCCTTGGCGCCTTTCCACACTCGACAGCTTCCACCATCGTCGATGAAATCCTCAACAGTTTGTCTTTATGCAGCGATTCCCAAGTCGAGCACTTGCATCAGAAAAGATGGATTTCTGTGAATACCTGTATTTTTTCGAGAACCGCCGCTAAGTAGTTGAAGCAAACGTTGTCCTTCCATTCTTTCCCTTCCGCCAGTTCACTAAGGCTCACGCTGTATTTCTGAAAGGACATATCTCAAATCGTTCTTTGAATCAGGATTTAATTGATATAGTTTAACCATTTGTTGAAAAGCCTTTTTTGCACCACCGGCACTCACTCACAAAAAAAATTTACATGAAAATTCATACCAGCAAAGCATGGGAAGCGATACGTTTGAAAGTATTCCGAGGAATACTTTCTCGAAGTATTGTCTTTCATACCGCGAAAACATGGTTTTTCATGGAATCAAAGTATTCTAGGCATACCATTGTTTGTCGGGATACTACGCAAAAGTATTCTTTTTCATACCTCGAAAGTTTTTTTTCTCATGAAATCAAAGTATTGCATACTTTGAAGTATGCCGTTTCTTTTTTTCCTTGATTTTTGTGTCGAGATTATTTTTTGTTTGTTTTTTCTGGAGTCAAATTTTTTGTTATTCAACAAATTTTTATTCAATAACAGCAAACAATGCTATAATCACAATCAACCAGCAACAAATTGTAATCTATTACAATTTTGTTATTATAATAACAAAATTAGAGTCAGCACAACAAATAAATTTTTACCTTCTACCAAGCATGAAATTTTTCGAAAATCTACTTCGTCATAAATTAACAAGAAACTGGCGAAATAATTTTGAGAGCGATCCTTTCTTTTTTGAGGGCGATCTTTTGAGGCCGATCCTTACAAACCAAACGTGTTTACGTAAAAGAAGAGAAAACAAGATGAGCAAGTGATCAAGTTCTTAACTTAATTTCTTCAATTAATGGTCTCCTGAGTAAGATTTACAACAGCAAGAACGAATTTAAACGGTTTAAACATTTTCATATACTAGTTCGCAGAACATTAATACTGTGACTAATTGTTTTATACGGTCTCATTACTAAGCCGTACGGCCTCGTTAGCTTGAAATTTTACTAAGCATAAGCAAAGTGCACTGTTAAAATATTTTTTGATATTAAAAAAGCAAAATATTTAGAGTAAAATTGGCACTTTTGCACTTTAAGTCCCCCCTTCCAGAGGTTCCATGGGTCATACTTCTGACTCATTTACATTTTCAAAAAAGTTATTTTTACATTAAAAAAAACTATTTTTACATAAAAAAAACGCTTAGGCTTAGTAAAAGTTTACGCTAAACAGGCCGTCCGGCTTAGGCTAACGAGACCGTATCAAGAAACTCACCCAAAAACTGACTCATGGAACCTCTGGGAGGAGGGGGGCCCTAAAGTGCAAAAGTTCTGTAAAATTCCACCATAAAAGCATGAGTGTGACCCCACGCAAGACACAGGTTAAAGTTCAACGGTGTCAACTTTGAAAAAGAAGAATTTTTTGGGTTCCATGACAATTCACTCCCGGACAATTCACTCCCGGACAATTCACTCCCGACTCCCGACGACGGACACTTTCACAAAATAAAATTTTTGTGAAGCTCAATGTTTATCAAAAATAAAATGTGAAGTTTTTCTTTTCAAAAACTAGCTTCGTGAAAGATATCAAGCGGTGAAGTTGTGTGCACGCTCGCTCCGGAGTTAATTGTCGTAGGAGTGAATTGTCCGGGAGTGAATAGTCGTGATACCAATTTTTTGATACAGTACTTGAGTTTTAACGTTACTTCGGGTCACGCTTTTGATTTTTACGATGAGGCATACTTTCACAAGTATTGTATTAAAAAATTCAAAGTATGCCTCTTTAGCATACTTTGATATTGTTGAAGGGATATCGCTTTGTCGCTGCCAGGAATACTTTCGAAGTATTTTTATTCATGAAATGCCTTTATCCTTTTAGCATACTTCCCAATAGTTATGCTCTTTTTTTGTGAGCATGTATTATCACTGAAATACCGAGTATTCACTTGCGAACCCGACTTTATACATATGTATACAGGAGTAGGCAGATTTATTGCAAGTTTGTTATTAACTGATTTCTCGAGCGAAAAAGATTATTTTCAAATTATTTAACTAAAATTTTATTCATTACAATACCAAGTACATCCGGTTACAATTTCATTCAAAATGGGTTCCTCTTTTACGAATTACGGTCTTCAGATGTTGTGGGTATTTGGCTATCACGGTAGAAAGGTACTCTGGGAAAAGATCGGCCCAAGCCCTTTTCAGAGACGATTTCAGGGCATCGAAGCTGTGATGTGCTTTAGCGCAGACTTTGGCCTGCATGAACGCTCAAATGGTGTAGTCGAGGGGTCCAGCTCGGGAGAGCAGGCCGGCCAGCCTTCCTTCGGAGAAGCCCGGAAAATTGGTTGCACACTTCTTGTGGTATGGGAAGAGGCTCCATCCTGCTGATACACATAAAGGCTTTAATAAAAATGAGCATCTGCCCAAGGCTTCCCTACACCCTCCAGTAAGATTTCCAAGTAACTTTGGGCGTTCATTTTCTCTTCGAATAATTAGAGCGTTGACTCTCCGGTCGAGCATACAGCCCCAAACACCAAGACTCTAGCTGGTTGTTGTGGCCATTCGTGACTCTACAGCCTTAAGAGCCTGTCACGGATGGAGCCGGATTGTCCAGTCCAGAATCGAGCGCGACCTCAGGTGGCGGATAGAGGGACGCCTCCCTACGAAGAATTCGTGCTGGGAGGTAGCGGGAGAAATCCCGCCGCGGACCAAAACTGGGTAGTTTAGCTCGTCAAAGGAGGGCGATGCCGGATCGGCCTGGGCATGCCACCGGACAAAACATCAGCCGATACTCCGCTATACTTTTCAATGGCGAGTCGAGGTGCCAGTAAAATAACCTCTTGCCCTTCTCCGGTTAACGAATGGGTCATGCCAAGAGGATCGCCGACTGCGGTGCGAGTGTAGACGGAGAAACTCTCTCCAGACTCAAAAGGATCCTCACCAACAACCTATCCCAAAAGGACTCCCCTCGACAGGGCCTATGGGCAAGAACAACAACAACAAAGCTGGTTGTTGGGCTCTGTGTACCAATCTCCCGTTATGGTCAGCCTCCAGAGACGTACAATTACACGTCGGTTCTGGCAGTTGTGCTCGTCTTCTACGGTGAAGATCTTCTAGTCTCTGAAAATGGTCTTATCCAAGTCGCCATCATTCATTTTAGCTATGAGCCTGCGTGCTTTTTCGACCCTTGCGTTTTTATTTCGATCCGTGAGTATGGCACTTTTTTGCTCAGATAGGAAGTGAGTCCTAGATGCTCGTGTACAATTCTTCCGATCGAGCGAGGGAATTATTTTAGCGACTCGGTCAGCTTCTCCTTAGATTGTAAGCAATTTGTTGCCTGACCTTGTGTACGTTTCCGGATCGAGAATTGAAGTACGATGTCTATTGGCTGCTACAATATAATTCAGAATGGAGAGAATTCCACCAAAGTTTGAGGGAATGTAAAAAAAGACTGCTCTTCAAAAATGATATACAAATTCGATAGTTTCTTGAGTGCGACGGTCGCGCATAATAGGTCAAACATTTATTGCTATGAATCTGTCCATCCCTGTAACCTAAAAAAAACAAATCTGCCTCAAAAAAGTTCGAAGAACCACACCGAAACAAGCTGGTTCAATCATACAGTACTTCAACCAGGCGTCATTCCCTCCAAACTGCGTAATAATTGTTCAACCTTCCACTCGTTCATTCACTTCAATGACTCTATGTCTTTATAGCGACGTGGAAAGTTATGCTCCATTCACAACGCATTCGCTTCATGAGCATATATGACTAAGAGCAAGGTCTTTGGCCTTTTATTCAGCAATATCACACGGATTAGTGTCCTCAGTGTTTCAAATGTAAACATTTTCCTACGGCAATTACCAAAGGGAGGACGAAGGAAGAAGTCGAAAGGCCGAGAGGCCGTTTGTTATTTTTACCAAAAAAGCAACACACTAATAACACACTTCTACTAATAAACACTTTGGACTACAATTTCCGTGTTAACGAGAGGTATGTTGAAAATTACTGCGTTATAAGGGCCATTAATAAAGCACGCCACAAACGCCATTCACGCCAGTTCATTACTAATGCACGCCACTGCGCGGGAAAGAGAGAAAGAGTGTTTGACGGACTATTATGTTAATTTTTTGATACGGTCTCGTAAGGCCTAATCCGCACATCCTCGTAAGCGTAAACTTTTGCCTAAGCCTAAGCAGAAAAAAAATGAAAACTTGAAAAACTAAATAAAGCGCATGGGGCGAAGTTGAGAATTTCACTGCACAGTGGCGTGCATTAGTAACGAACTGGCTTGAATGGCGTGCTTTAGAATAGCCGTTATGAGTGTCTTGTTTGTTTGGTACAAATAACAAACGGCCTCACGGCCTTTCGACTTCTTCCTTCGTCCTCCCTTTGGCATTTGCCTTTTCCTACTCGCGGTCAGAGAAAGAGAGACGAATATCTATATATATATATATATTTTTTTTTTTTTAGAACACAGACAACAAGAACGTTAGAAATCAATGAGCATTACAAGACCCCCACCCCTCAGTCTATGCTATATTGCTGATTTTATTGATCATTTGAGTTTTTGTGCATGTAAATAAGGAAAGAAAGAAAGACGGCTCAATTGGTAAAGCGCCATGCCGAACGGCAAATGTCCGTTTGTTTCTATACATCCCCTCTTTTCCCCCCACTGATTAGCAAGATTTAAACACCTCCTAAGCCTTTGAAAATTACGACTCTTTGAACAAAACAAAAACTCGCAGAACTATGTTTGTCTTTCGTTAAGAAGACAAAAAGTTAAAGTGGAACCTTGACTACTACGTTTTTATCCTTCAAGCCGACAATCACTTTTTCGCAGCCTTGAAGAAAAGCCTGAAACAATTGAAAATACTCAAAAAGTGATTGAACTATCACACAGAAAAAAACTAGTCCACCGGGAGGGATCGAACCCAACCATCTCGTCTGAAACCGGGAGAGCGCGTTACCATTACACAATAAGGACACATAACTCAAGCAATCTTACATTTTTTTTATCGCTCTTATTCACCAAGAGACTCGAACCCGGCTTTTTTTCGGAGCCGAGAACGTGAACAGACCGAAAATCATCCTTAATGCGGTCTTTCACGGATCTCTGATCAATTCTGTAAGAGTCAAGTCAGACACCAGTTTTTTTTTCGCACAGAGATGATGGAAACTTCCCCGTAACCAAACCCTTGTTTTCAAAGACACTAACTTGTAAGCTCCACTTTAAACGATTTCTGAGCATTTTATTTGCAGCTGACTTCACAAGGCAGTATTCACCATCTAAAAAGAAGCAACTCGAAATAGAACCGAAGGAACTTTGTTGATAAAAAAGGTTTCTGACAGCGAGAAGTTAAGGTATGTATAGCTTAGTGAAGGCGATAAGCAGTATGAGTTTGTAACGCCCGGAACATCTTCATATCATTATCACAAGAATCGAGAAGAAGCTTGAAGGAAATGCTACAAGTAAATGAGATGCTGGCAGCAATCTTCTTGTGGTTCTACAATGTACTTTGCCCCTCAAACTCTATGTTCAGAAGCGATTATCTCAAAGCCTCAACAGAAAAGGGCGGTTTTTACCTTCATCTATACAGTGTATTTTCCCGCCGTAGGTCAGCCGCAGTTTTCTGCCTACGGGAGTACAAAACGTTGTCTTCATTATGGTGTGGAATTCTTCCGCATTTGAAGGAGTTACCTTTTCACCGTAGGGATTCTGGAAACCGAAAAAATGTATTATCTCAGTTTTAAACTATGCACTTCCTTCTTGTGTTCCTCGGGAACAAAAAAACTGAAAGTTTACAAAATAACTTGATTGTGATTTAGGTATCACAAAACTTGAAACTTTTTCGCGGTGCGGTAACCAAACCCTTTGCCTCTTCCTCAACGATGCATTTCACTCACGAAATTTTTTCTGCTCATTCATGCCTAATTCTTTCTTCTCAGCGACATAATTGCAATAAGGCGAAAATTTCCATTCACTTTTTTCAAATACTTACCACCCAGTTAGTCGTAGTCATTTCAAATACTTACCACCCAGTTAGTCGTAGTCATTTCAAATACTTACCACCCAGTTAGTCGTAGTCATTTCCAACTCGAACCGAAGACCTCTGTAGTCGTCTAACGTGCCCTCGCTGAACTTCGGTAATTCGATTTTAAGGTATTCTGGTATTTTTTTTCTCTATTACGAGAACAAGACAGAAGCTTATGATTTTTTGAGTTATTGAGTGTCCCAAAATTCTTCAAAGCTGTTCGAAACTTAAACTCTTTCCACCTTAGGTCTCCTGATGTCTCTTCACACATACCTTTGCGAACCTTAACGACTCTCCACCGTCTCACCTTTACCTCAATAAACCCCTTTTTCGGTTTTTCATTATTCTAGGACTTCGCTTCGAAGCGGTTGACTCTCAATTTTGAGGCAGATTAACTATAGCTCACCCTAGGCCACCTGAAATTGTTGAAGAAAAAACTACCAGTCTTGTGGTGAAGGGAGGGTCTACAATAATGAGAAGCGAGTTAGAGGAGGACATAGCAGGAAGAGATGTTGGACAACTTAAAATTTCAAGGCTGTCGCCCGTTTTTAGTTAGTTTTTTTTAAAGCGGTTTATTTCAGATTTTTTACGTTGCCGGTGACATATGAGATTACCTTTTATTTTGATTCTTTTTACTCATGTAAATGATTCCTTGGCATTCCGTTGCAGTGATTTGCCACGAACCCCCACGATAAGGCGTCATAGCGATGTCAACAAGTGCGCCTCGCTTGCATACAAAATCTGCTTCGTGGAATACCTGCGGCACAACAAAAACAGTTGTCCTTGAGGCTTTCTTGATACGATAATTTTTTTAGCTTCTTCTGCGACAAAAACTATTCATGATAATAGTCCAGTATTATGTATTCTCCACCTTGATTTGTCAGTTGAACCATTTGTCTCCAACAACTGTTTCAAAGCACCTTCAAAAAAAGAGAGAAGATCGTGTATATAGACAGCTGAGTTGAAAAACATGGCCTTGGAAGTAAAAAGCGTGGAATCGGTTCAAGCCTGATCTAAAATTTTTTGCAAGATTCTCAACTACCATGATACGTTCCTCATTTAACAGCCTGTGTAATCGTACCTTTTTCGGGCCAACGAGGCGTTGCGGAGTCTGGAGTTTCGCCCAAGAAAGCAAAAAATGAAGTTTGTCGTCGAAAGGCTGCACAATCATGGAGCGAGAGAATTGGAATTTAAAAAAAACATTGCAAATTGCTTCAACAGGCACTCTGTTATAGAAAATTGTAAGACAAGTTCGTACGGTATTTTCTCTCACCACAGTGGTGAGGATACATATGAAATACGGTAGTTTGAATGCTCGAGCGATTGAAAACCACGAAATTAAAAAAAATTGCTGCTGGTGATTCTAACAAAAAAATATGCATAAAACCTTCAATATTAAGGAATCTATCTTCTCACGGCTAAGCACGAAAAGATAATTTAGCGTACAAATTATTCTGCTTTTACAAGGTCGATATAACAAAGCGGCTGTTAAAGTTTTTTTTAAAATAATTCAAACGCTCCATAAGTCTTTGTCTAAATTTACTTGTTGTTCAAATTTGTGACGGTAGCCGTCGCTCAAACACATTAGCCGCAAAACTGGAAGTCAAACCCTACCATCGTCGGATCGCTTAAAATAATGAGCAGGCGGTGCGGGAATGAGCTTGATTAGAGATCGGCCGGTGGAAACAGCAGTTGTATCGAGAAACAGTGTGATAGATAGAGAGAGCGAGATAAAGAGAGAGAGGGATATGAAGCTAAAGAAAGGGTTTTTGTACAAGCTTTTTTCTGGAGAAGAAAAAGCAGAGATTCGCCAACAGAGGTTAGAACCTCAAAATTCAACCCAAGCGTGAGAGAGGGTCAGAAGGAAGAGTAATAAGATAAGAGAAATAAAATGAAGCATAGATAACCAGCACTGTTGATAAGGTTCAGAAACGACCGCTATTTGATAATGAGAAGCTTTCTTCTCACTACCCTCAACCTCTATCTTGCTTCTTCTTTTTACTGACTCCGACGCTCGGAGAGCGGTCGCCTTTTCTAATTCTTCTACAATTGCAATTTTTCTTTATTGAGGAATGCATTGAAGAAAAAGCGAGCTAGCAAAGAATGAAAAGTTAGGAAAGGGGACGTAACAAATTTGGCTACCCTTTCATAATCTATAACTTTGATTCACATTGATGAGATAATCAGCAACTAACCTAGATATATCACAGTTTCTAACGACAATCACAAAAGCCTGTTCTGGTCTAATCTGAGACAGACTTTTGTGGTCCCTGGGTCGAGCTCATCAGTGAGTGCCCAACAATAAACCCAGAAAACAAAAACAATATACCCCAACAACAATATACCCAGAAATAACGAGTCGTTCCGAATCCTTCGTCCAGTTTGATCGCGAGAACATCACCGTCAATCAATTCCCTGTCAACCAATGATTTCTTTCCCTCATTGAATTTGCCTCTAAACTCACTTTTGGACGTATATTAACTTTCACTGTTGGACGTAATTTTATATGAATATAAAAAATACCGTAGTCCTTTTTTTGCGATTCGTGGTGAGACATTAGAGCGTTTAACGAGATCACTTTGCAGAGATTACCCTGACAAAGTGAAAGTTGAATTCTAACGCTCCATTAGTGTTTTTGGTGGGCTAGAGTTATCCAGGAGGCCCCTTTATCCTAAACCCGGCTAAGTGAGCAACCAACCCGGTTGGTACTTGCTACGAAAACTTTTTCCTTTCACCTACAAAAACATTATTCTTGAAATAACATGAAGAATTGGGTAAAAAAAATGTGGTAGAACCTCGCTCGCTCTCTGCCGGGATACATTTCCCAGTTTTCTTTATCCAGGGTGTATTCTCCAATCACTTTTGGATGAGTGACGATGCAGCAGTCATTGTGGTCGTAAAGAGAGATCTGATGAATAATCTGATAACTCATCAATTTATTTAAGGTGAGATTATGTTGTTGTTGTTTCCCCTTAAGGTGTCCTCGCACCAAAAGGCCCACGATATCTTTCTTGTCTTTAGCGCGCTACACTCTTATTTTCGCTTTTTTCCATCATTTTTAGTCGTTCATACACACGTATTTATGAATTGAACGTCTAATATGAGATGGATTGATCTACTGCTAGAGTTTTCATCACCTGACTGGTGTCCACACAAAGTAAATTCGATTAGGAAAAGTGGAAATGTTCAGCATATATTGACAAGACTGCTATACATACGCATCAATGGTTGCGGCCCTCTTATAACAGAAGAATTGAGATGTTCTAATTAGCCAGATCGTTGTCGCGTCATGTCGCATACAGCTGACATAGTGTTATCTTATAGGAACATGAATGGCCTAATCAGTCAGAAAAATTCACACTTCAAAGCATTGCAATGGCCGATCGTCTAGACACGCGTTTCATACCCCTCGCACCCGTAGAAACAGACTCTTTTAATCCTTTGCTTTTCATTGAGCTGAATCGTCAAGCTCCAACGCAACCAATGTGGATTCGTCAAAGGAACAGGCACTTCAGACGCTGTTTTCACTGCTCGCCAGCTGATGGAGAAACACAGGGAGAAGCAGCAACCACTCCATCTCGCTTTTCTCGATCTAGAGAAAGCAGTTGACCGTGTACCACACGAGCTCATCATGTACGCCCTTCGGGACCACGAAGTGCCTGAACTTCTAATTGATTGGGTCCGGCTACTCTACGTAGATGCCACGAGCAACGTTAGGTGTCCCGTCGGAATTTCGGATAGTTTTCCAGTGAGTGTGGGCGTACATCAAGGATCAGCGCTATCGCCATTCGTCTTCATTCTTGTCATGGACACTATTACTCGTGACCTACAGGGTGACCTTGCATGGACCATCCTGTACGCGGATGACGTGTAAGCTAAAACGAGAGAGGAGCTTCAGCAAAAAGTGCAGGCTTGGAGCAGCCGACTCAGTCAGTTTGGACTACGTCTGAATACCTCAAAGACGGAGTACTTGGAAACAATACCATCCGAAGACACCATCAAGGTAAACGGCGAAGAATTGACGAAGTCCACCTGCTTCCGCTACCTTGGATCGAACATCCAGACCAGCGGAGGCATCGACTCTGACGTGCTGTAACGTGTCAACGGAGCATGGATGAAATGGAGAGATCTCACAGGCGTACTACGCGACCGAAAGATGCCTCTGCGCCTCAAGTCAAAGATATATCGGACAGTAGTGCGCTCCGTAGCTTTGTATGGAACGGACTGCTGGCCAACTACGAGAACAGTTGAGCGACGTCTACAAACTATGGAAATGCGCATGATCCGTTGGATCATGGGAATCTCTCTCCGCGAGCACCTACCAAATGAGACCATAAGGAGAAGATTTGGCGTCACCCCCATCGACGAGAAGATGCGCGAAAATCGGCTGAGATGGTTCGGCCATGTCACCAGATTATCACCGGAAACTGTAGCCAGCACAGCCTACAATCTCGAAGTGGACGGCCGGCGACCGAGAGGGCGACCGAAGCAGCGATGGCAACCATCAATGCGGACTTGAAAGCCAGTCATCTAAGCCCGAAAGATGCCCTCGATCGGGACAAGTGGAGAAAGAAGATCCACAAAGCGGACCCTGATCGCGGGACAACGCTAGGAAGAAGAAGAAGAAGTTGTCGCATCATACAACTACAGCTGACATAGTGTTATCTTATAGGAACATGAATGGCCTAATCAATCAGAAAAATTCACACTTCAAAGCATTGCAATGGCCGATCGTCTAGACACGCGTTTCATACCCCTCGCACCCGTAGAAATCGAGTCTTTTACTCCTTTGCTTTTCATTGAGCTAGGTTCTACTCTAAACCTCTTCTTCAAATCGTTTCGCACCCGATGTTGATCTTATGAGAACTAGATTAAGCTCTTTTGATCTCGTTAACCTGTTTGAGCTACATTTGAGGATTTCGTCAACTATATACATATGTGAACTCCGTTATTATTGCGTTTAGTACACTCCGAAGGTGTCACATTTTTGACAATGTATCTAATCAATAAACAAACACCAAAATTATTCAAACTTAAATAAGTGGCTTAACACGCCTCCAGAAAACTTTGAACATTCAGAGTTATGAGTATGCACTGATTTTTACATGTGAAATGAAACAGAAAAATCGAATCTAACAAAACAAGATGATGAACTAAAGGAATTTATTAGGTTTTTTTGAGAGATATGTATATGGGCTTGATACTGGTGGGGTTTTGAAAATAATTAAACAGATGAGGTATGTGCCTTCAAATGGCAACTAGGACACATAGGGAAGGGGGACTCAAATCCTGTGGAGGTAACTTTGTAGCTTATTTGAATAACCACTAGGTAGCTGGGACAGCCTTACTTGGTGCTCCCTTGGCAGAGGTCGTGGATGAGTGTACGAGTGGAGTTCTAGCATTGACGACCGGGTTTAAAGGGCAAACTTCTTGAGTTTATCAATATGTTCGGATCTGAGAAAACTTCTAAGTGTATCTCTGTGAATTCTTCTAAGAGCCTCTCGGCTGTCATTCTCATTCAGGTTCTGCTCCGCATCCTTCATGTTTCTCCTGATGTTTATCGGTGGTTTCGTTTGCGAGCATCATTTTCAAGATAGATGGTCCTTTCTTATCCTTGCATCCGCCAAGAACTGTTGGATGATGATCGCGTTGTGTAGTTTTACAGGTAGAACATTCGCCTCATAAGAGAGGTTATGGGCCCAGCCAAATTTAAGTTCCCATTAGCAGTCCTTAGAGCATCGTTCGCATAAAGCTTGTTCCAGTTCGTGTCCGCGAGTTGAGGCGTAAAAACCGAGTCAGCGTGACTTAACAGAGATCAAGGCGGGATGATTGATTATTTCAGTTACTGCTGGCTAGAAAACTATTTTCTGCATTCGAATACCAGCTTTTGAATGTTTCACACTAGTTGAAAACGTTCGAGTGAAGGGGCATCCAGACTAGAGCAGCAGAGAAAGGCATGTTGTTGTTCTTAGTCCGAAGGCCCCGTCGAGTAAGATTCCTTCGGGATACTGTGAAGATCCTCGAGTTCACTGGTGCACCGAATCGTCAAAACACAGTTCGAGTGAGCACCCGCTGATGTTTTATTCTTTGGCATGTTCAGGCCATTCCAGCATCACTCTCCCTTGACGAACTATGCAAGCCCG
This sequence comes from Allodiplogaster pararmata, assembly GCA_964056735.1. NCBI lineage: Eukaryota > Metazoa > Nematoda > Chromadorea > Rhabditida > Diplogasteridae > Allodiplogaster > Allodiplogaster pararmata. The sequence continues at coordinate 9,267,279 of OZ057407.1, forward strand.
AAATTGTGAACGTCATTGCAGACAACCTGTCCTTGAGAGCTCTGGACTGGGCCTTCAAGATTTATTGAAGGGCTTCCAATGGTTGATGTTGAGTATCCCAATTGATTGAGTTGATCTTGAGTATCCCAATTGATTGAGTATCCCATATAGGCAAAACAAGCCTAGCTTTCCGTCTCAAGACTCTAATGAAATTCATTCTTTCTTAAACGGCACTGGGAAAAGAGATAACTACAAAGTGTATTTACTTCAGTTAACTATGTTCGAGATTATGCTAAAATCCATAACCTTCTTCGTGATTCCTTCCGCCTCGCGGCAGGGTGCGCGCTCAAATACGATAAGAAACATACATATTCGGTCGAACCTATTCGGTAGCTGCAGCAATGAGTAGAGTCTTAATTGTGCTAGCATAAAAAACTTCTCAACGAAATTAAAATTGAAGAAATGCTTAAACAGATCGAACGTCTTTAATGATGCGAGTTGAAGTTTCTTTGACCCTCAATGATCCGAAAGACTGAAGTAGATTGTGGACTACGTCAACTGCTTCTCTCACCTAAACACATTTATATTACGACGCCAAAATGCTAATAACCTTATTATGGTCACTCATCGCATAAAAAAACTCTACGTTGCTTCAGCATAGGTGACTACGGAGGGTTTAGTATACAAGCGAACTGGCATCTCGAGCTTAACTCGAAAACACGACATTCATGAGAGTACACAATTCGAAACTACGGAAAATCCAGCCCTCGAAATTCCCTTACTATATCACGCTTATAGCTGTCTTCCGTTTCTGAATTAACGCAGTATGCTCAAATGAAGAGAGTCGACGGATATCTTATTTTTTCGGACGCATCATTTATCTACCAAATAAAGTTCTACAAATCAGTTGTCCAAAATTTTTTCATATTCTCAAATGACCTTTTTGTAATTGAAATTTCAACCCACTATGCTTGCAATGAAGATGAAAATTCTCAGATTGAGCCTCGAAATCATACTAATGAATAATGTGTGCAACACCTAGGTGTATTGTAGGTAACTTGGTCTTTCCGAAACTTAGAACCACTCAATTGAGTGGAGGACCCAGAATGAGTTGAGGCATAACAATAGTTGAAGGACAGAGAAGTGAGACAGATTGGCAGAAAAGTCGAGAATAAAACGATTTACTTGCTTCTCATCACTCTATGCCGCGCTTGAGTGAGCGCGCAATCTCAAAAAATGAACCTTTTTAGTATCTCCACGAAGCTGTAGGGTGTTATTTTCACCTTCTGGATCCGCATCACTCTGAATTAAAGATTATTCAGGAAAATTCTGGCAGAGGTTAGAAAAACCATTTGCGAAAAAATTCCGCACTGTTGATCGCGGTTCAAACTGAGTCCTAATGAGCCGAGGAAAAATTTCAGTGCCTGGCATTTCAGAAGTTTTCCTTAATATTACATTTTTTAGCGCATTCTGAGGCGAGTACACAAAAAATAACTAATTCAAATTTTCTCTTGATACAAAATCGGTGAAATGATTCACATGAGCGTGAGCATAAAAACTTATAGAAAAAAGGGGCTGTACTCTAGTTTGGTAGGGGAGGGGGCTCTTTTATTATATTTGGAGAGAATAAGTTAATTAAACCGGCATGAACCACAATAAATAGTATGATGAATTGTTTCATACGCATTTCTTTTAAGGCGTAAGGCTTCGTTAGCGTTATCTTTGCCTAAGTCTAAGAGATAAAAATACCTCAAAAACGACAAACACGATTTATTTGGTTATATCAGTGATAGTGTTACTGGTTTATCAAAAGGACTTGTTCCTAGGTCTTAAGGCCTTAACCTACTGTTTAAACTACACCTTACCCTACCCCTTAAGCTGACTTCGCACTCCTGTATAGTCCTCCTAAGTAAGAACGCGCAATAGCGCGAGAACATCAAAGAATCGGATAAAGTGGGAGGAGAACCTTGATAAGGGTCATTCTGACACCCGTTTGCTGTTGGAGCTGCTGTATGTTTCGGCCTCCCTTCCCGATGATCTGACCACAAAAGTGACTCGGAATTGTGATGTCGTAAGTATGAGACATTCTCTCTTGTGTCGTTATTCCAGAAAACTGCGAAGGAGTAGAGATTACATATCAGTGACGAAACATTTTCTTTTTTATCCGTAGTAGCTCTTGTGCTACAACTGTTTGTCGATCTATAAACCGTACAAAATTTCAAAATACATCTAAATGAATTCAGATAAAGTTTTTAACATTTTACTCACATCGCTATGTTCAAAAATAACATGAGACAAAAATGCATTCATCTTTAGACAAAAGAACTGTCTAATCATCAATTTTTTTTGAAAGCTGCATAGACTATGGCAAATCTAATGTGAAATAAAGTAGCTCGAATGGATCACCGACACTTTGTACCCGCGACATTTTGTGCCCAAGACTTTGTACCGCGATTTTGTACCTCATTTCTTACACTCAGTTGTGTCGCGGGTACTAAGTTTCGGGTAGGCCTTAAAGGCGCGGAAACCCTGTCTCCTTATTTTCTTGTCTATTCAAATCACCGAGAAAGAAACCTTTCTACGATTCACTAATTCTACTGCCACCTTGAATCAATAAGGCACAGGCAATTTGCGTCATGTGTTATCGTGTGGTTCTATAGCACCCTATATATGCAAGTTTGCTCTCTTGAAGAGTCAGACGAATGAACCATTGAAGCTCTGGTGGGGGGAGTTTATAAAGTGACAAGTGATTTGGACTTTCACTACGAAAATCCGAGAGAAATTTTTTCCAAGCGCATAGATTTCTATTTTTTCAGGGTTTTTGTAAAGCGCATAGATTTTTATTATTTCAGGGTTTTTGTAAAGCGCAAAGATTTTTTCTTCCCACAGTGCGGGTTAGAGAAACATCCTGCTGCCGAGTACAGATTGTCGTGATAGGAGCTTAAACGGGCCTTATATTGACTCCTACTGTCGTATATAACCTCTGTTTAAATACACTCGCCTTAGAGTTATTAAACCCCGCAGTGAACAAACCATGGTGTCATTCTGTACAATTGAACAACAATCAAGCTATTTATAACAGATAATTCTCAAATTCTTTCTCAAAGAAAATCTTTTGCTTATACAATTTTCTCACGAAATTTTTTTATAAGCAATACTCGTTCTTCATACATACTTTTGCTTATAACATCACATATTTTCGTTCCTCATCCAGTTCCTGGTTCGATTGTGACACTTTGAATACATACAGTAGCTATTGTGACATCCTAAAACGATAAACGCTTTGGACCTGAACATCGTATATTCAATTGAATATTCATGTTATATTACTTACCTACAGGGGTTTCTTAGTGAAAAAAATTCTTAGTCTTAGTACAGACACCCGCCAAAGGCGAGAAAAATTTTCACATAAGGGTCCCCCTTTACGAAAAAAAAAACAGAGTACCGCGAAAAACTTTTTTGTTTTACATCAGGGTCCCCCTTATGATTTGGAAAAACAGAGGCCGGCTGGCAGAAGGTCGGATATGACTATTTAACTCCTGATTTCTACACATTTGGAACAATAAAATCATGGCTTTTACGAGTCATCGCCAAGGAGAGAAGGAAAGAGTAGGGAACGGCTGGAAATTTTTATCATAACAATGTATTCAATTGCCACTTCATAAATAAATAAGTTTAAAAAATTCTTATAACAATGTATTCAATCCCCGCTTCTCAAATTAATACAATCAACATATTATAAGAATATAAGTTTTTTTAAAAATCTTACAACAATGTATTCAATCAACACTTCATAAATTAGTAAGTTAAAAAATTATTATAACAATGTATTCAATCTCTACTTCATAACTTAGGTAGTTGAAAAATTTTTCTAATAATGTATTCAATCACAACTTCATAAACTAGCAAGTTAAAAAATTCTCACAACAATGTATTCAATCATCACTTCATAAATTAGTAAGTTAAAAAAATTATAACAATGTATTTAATCACCACTTCATTATTGGTTAGTTAAAAAGTTATTATAACAATGATTTCAATCCCAACTTCATAAACTAGTTAGTTAAAAATTAATATAACAATGTATTTATTCCCCACTTTATAAACTAGCAAGCTAAAAAAATTATTCTAACAATGTATTCAATTACCACTTCATAAATAATTAAGTAAAATTCTCACAATAATGCATTCAGGCACAACTTTATAACTTATTTGAATAATTATTCTGACAATGTATTCAATCAACACTTCATAAACAAGTAAGTTAAAAATTACATCAAAGTTATACATATTGAAAACATTGAATTCTTACGTTGTCAACCAAAGGTACTGAAAGATCTATAGGCAGGGCGGTCAATGCAGAAGAAACACTCTCCTTTTTTCAATATGACACATACCCTGTAGAAATCTTTGCTTTCATTTCAGCCGCGACATTAATCTCTGAACGATGAGATCATCGGTGCGATGACCTCATGTCATTTAAATTAGGCGAAAATTTTGAAAAATGTTGGAAGAAAAAAGTGATAACAAGAAGAAAAAAATGTTGGGTACAAAGTTTCGGGGTACGAAATGTCGCGGTACGAAGTGTCGAGAATACAACAAAAAAACAAAAATTTTAATGAAATGTTCAACAAAAAAAGTGAAATGATTTTTAAGTACGGAAACAAACTAGATTGCGATTAATTAGTATTTTAAGATTCATTTGGAAAGCAAGACGACATGTGAAATCTCATTTTCTCGTACTTTAAGATGTTATTTCGCGTGCTCTCGCAAGATCATCTCATACCTCACTGATCCAACATTTTTTTGCCAAAAAAGTGCGAGAGCCATGATCTCATCGTGAAAAATTTCAGTTGTATTAACACTGACTCGATGATCTCATTCATCGAGCAATGATGTCATCTTTACAGATACATCGTCGATCACTCAACTTTTTTCGAGAGATTAATGTCGCGGCAGATGTTCTGCTTTGAGTCTTTCTTTCGTTTATTTGTTTCCTTTTCAAGCTTGTTTTCTCTCACTTCTGCATGCACTCTCACTCCTGGCATGATAATGTTCCATGCACGCATAAAAGATCATTGCTTCACTTCTCATCGCTGATAAAGAAGACAAACATTTACGAAGCGAATAAATCTTGACGGAAAATTTGATAAAAAACTGTCGTGTGAAAACTAAATAATATTCAACAAAAACCAACCCTATTTCAAGTCTTTAAAAGGACGACAACAGTTAAATGACTGAATATTTGAAAAAGTGGTTTCTATAATAAATTAACTATTTTTTCTCTTCTGTGATCGCGTTTTTCTTTTGTTTTATATGTATTACAAGCAGTCAGCATCAAAATTCTTCTTTATAAGATGGGGAAAGGTGAAGTTTTTTCAGAGCGAAGTAGTTTTTCTAACCTTTTTATCATTCAGATATGTTTTTAGAATCTTTGCGTTCAGCATGAAGAGTCTTCGATGTCGGTGGGGAAAGATTGGGTGACTAAGCATTTTTTTTTCTCATTTAAGTCGGCGAGTTTCTTCTCGGGTAAATATTATACGTCTACCAAATAATTGTAAAACGTCCACCGAAAAAGCCCACCAAATGATGTTGACACGTCCATTGAACAAATCCGCCAAATATACGTAACACGTCTTTCTTCTCTAAAAGTTTTAAAAAGATAAAAATTAACAAAATTTTGAACAGGTAAAATTTTCATAATGTTGTAAAACGCAATCGTTCGTATAATTATGAACGGGACTGCATATGATAAAATTGACATGCATAAATCGCTGATGTAGTTTTAGTGCGAGATGGATGAAGTACGCGAAGAATATAAAACCGTAGAAAGTTAAAAAAGATTGAGGTCACCAGGAAGATGAGATCAATCAATACCTTCAACGGCGATTTCTGTGAAGGATCTCAAAAGAGAAAGAGCTAGATAACTGGCAAACATTCATCAATGTGGATCTTTTAGAAAGTAAATTAGCAAAAAAAACAATTATTTCAAAAATAAGAGAAAAAGACTAGAATTGCTCACCTGGAAAAAACTTAGAATTTTTGGCGACGACTCGATGCAGCTACTGAGCAAAACTACCCTAAAAACTGAAACTGAACGCCTTGCTGAACCAAAAAACTCTAGGAAACTGAAGGATCTACAGGATAGAACTACCCTCAAACCTGAAACTTAAGGCCTAGCCAAACCAAATGATCCTTTAACCCTAAGTGCTGTGCTAGAAAAAAAACTACTTTAAAAACCGGAAAGTGAACGCCTCGTGGAATCAAATGACTCTAGGAAACTGAAGGCTCGGAAGGATGGAACTATTCTAAAAACCTGAAACGAAATGACTTGCCGAACCAAATGACACTACTAGGAAACCGAAGGCTCTGGAACGAAGAACTACCCTAAAAACTGAAACTTAAGACCTAGACAAACCAAATAATTCTTTAACCCTAAGTGATGTGCTAGAAAAAAAACTACTTTAAAAACCTGAAAGTGAACGCCTCGTGGAATCAAATGACTCTAGGAAACTAAAGGCTCGGAAGGATGGAACTATTCTAAAAACCTGAAACGAAATGACTTGCCGAACCAAATGACTATACTAGGAAACCGAAGGCTCTTGAGGGAAGAAATACCCTAAAAACTGAAACTTAAGACCTACCCTGGGATCTCACTCTTTATGGATCTTTATTAGCTGGTGCCAATAAAACTGGGCCACATATGTTTATGCGGCGGTTCCATGGTACAGATCCCAAGCCACATAGGTTTATGCGGCGGTTCCATGGTACAGATCCAAAGCCAAGGCATTTGAGGCCACGATAGCTGGGGCCTCGACATTTGGGGTCTCGAGAGAGAGATCCCAACTTCAGCAAAATTCAAGGCATCTGGGGTCAAGTCGTACAGATCTCAACTTCAATAAAAGCCAAAGCATCTTTGGGCACGGCCATAGCTGATACCACGACAACTGGGGCCTCGACATCTGGGGCAACGATAAATGTTGCAATCTTCTTCCCCTGAAAAAAACCTAAGTGGCGCCTGTTACTGAATTTCTGTCATGTTTCGCATTTTGCATAGGTGATGAATGGGTGACGAATTCTCAAGGGAGAGCATTCTATTGGCTTAGAGTTTCTCAAGAGTTTCTCAAGAAGAGAGTGCAATGTTTTACATGCTCATCCCGGCTCTGAAGTTAAAGACTTTTATTGTAAAGGATTAAAAAAAGGTTTTGTTTTTTCGGCCCGTGAAAAAGTGAACCTTCAGCCCAATTGTTACCGTTTCCTCAAGAGATCTAATGCGTGATGATGTTCTCGGAGGAGTAGGCTTACTCTTCTACGATTGTTTTGAAAGAAAAACCTGAGAAATGTTAAGCAACTGTATTACCTCACCTTCTTCTTTTTCATTTCTTAATTTTATCATATATAAAAATCCATGTTATATTGTTTTTATATTTCGATTCCACGTTAAACATACACATGTACATGGAAATAAAGAATGAATGAATGAACTGCTTGTTTTGATAGCACGGAAATCTGTAGTACTGCAAAAAAGTCATGATGGATTGGGCACGTGCGACTTGTACTTAATAAGATACTTTATAAAGAATTTATGCGGGTCTAAACTACGAGATGAGAACCATTAAGTCAATAGGTTAACAAACAAGAGCTTGTATGTATACATTAGATAGAGAGAAAGGTTATAACGGTGCATATTGTTTGAAATACAAAATTCTGCAATAAATTATGAAGACCAAATGCGAAAGTCTGTTCCGCCCTTGAGCTTATACAGACTTTCGCTCTCTCTGGATGTGACCAAGATATTATCATAATCGATGAAAAAAAAGAAGTTACACAGGTTTCAATTTCAAGGCAAGAAAAATTCATTCCGTTGAGTGATCAACAGCACCGTGGTAAATAATCTCAGTAGTACAATTGAAGAGGAAAAGGAATGCCTTTCATATTCAAACATTTTTGAATGCAGGCATCACATACTGTCGAAAGAAGTCCTTCGAAGAACCGCACCTAGCGTGAGACTTCTTTCAGGGGTCGTTTTCAAAGATCTAAGATGAACTCAGATGTAAATTTTACCCTAGTATATTGTAGATCTTGAGAAAATTCTTAACTTTGCCCCATGCGCTTTATTTAGTTTTTTCAAGTTTTTCATGTTTTTTTTTTGCTTAGGCTTAGGCAAAAGTTTACGCTAACGAGGCCGTACGGCTTAGGCTAACGAGACCGTATCAAAAAATTAACATAATAGTGCGTCAAACACTCTTTCTCTCTTACCCGCGCAGTGGCGTGCCATAGTAATGATTTGGTATGTTTGGCGTGCATGTCGCGCGTGGCATGCTTCAGGGATCACCGACACTTCGTATTTTCGACACTTCGTACCCGACACTTCGTACCCTCGACACTTTGTACCGCGACATTTCGTACCCGCGACACTTCGTACCTCGACATTTCGTACCCACGACACTTCGTACCCGACACTTCGTACCGCGACATTTCGTATCTCGACACTTTGTACCCACGTTAATACGACACATCGTACCGTGACATTTCGTACCCCGAAACTTTGTTTGTAGTTTTTTTTGTATTTTTATTATTTAAGCTTGTTTTCTTTACACTTAATTGTTCCGTTTGTAGTTTTTTTTTGTATTTTTATTATTTAAGCTTGTTTTCTTTACATTTAATTGTTCCGTTTGTAGTTTTTTTTGTATTTTTATTATTTAAGCTTGTTTTCTTTACATTTAATTGTTCCGTTTGTAGATTTTTTGTATTTTTATTATTTAAGCTTGTTTTCTTTACACTTAATTGTTCCGTTTGTAGTTTTTTTGTGTTTTTATTATTTAAGCTTGTTTTCTTTACATTTAATTGTTCCGTTTGTAGTTTTTTTTGTATTTTTATTATTTAAGCTTGTTTTCTTTACACTTAATTGTTCCGTTTGTAGTTTTTTTGTATTTTTTATTATTTAAGCTTGTTTTCTTTACACTTAATTGTTCCGTTTGTAGTTTTTTTGTATTTTTATTATTTAAGCTTGTTTTCTTTACACTTAATTGTTCCGTTTGTAACAATTAATTGTTCCGTTTGTAACAATCTTATTACCAGCACATTTTTGATGTTAGCACGCGGCTTCTTGATGGTGTCCCACTTCTGAGGAATCGGCGCCGGTTTGTTCTGAAGGAAATGAAGTCTGAATGAAATATATTTTAAAAAAAACATTAAGAAGTGAAAAAAATAGTGTGAAGAAACTGCTGGAGAAAATAACTTTTGTTCGAAAAACCAAGATTTTTCTCTGACCCGCCCTGCGAATAAAAAAATCTATGCGCTCCCCAAAAACTCCGAAAAAACATTGGAATCTATGCACTTGGAAAAAAAATTTCTCGGAATTTTCGTTGGGAAAACCCAAATCTTTGAAAAATTGAATTTTGAACTCTGAATATTCGAAAATCTATGCACTCCAAAAAAGTTGTGCAGGTGCTGAGAAACACCCTGTTATATACTTGACAAAACCTGTTCAAATTGAATTATGGCTGATAGAACTTAACGAAAATAGTATTAATTTTCATCAGGGTAGTTCTCTCATCCGCACTGCGGGTGTAAAAAAATCTATGCGATCTCAAAAAAATCTGGAAAATAAATACAAATCAATGCACTCGGGAAATTTTTGATGAGAAAAATTTCTAAATCTTTGAAATTTAGGGATCTATGCGCTTGAAAAAAATGTGCTGGTAATAAGATTGTTACAAACGGAACAATTAATTGTTACAAACGGAACAATTAAGTGTAAAGAAAACAAGCTTAAATAATAAAAATACAAAAAAAACTACAAAAGGAACAATTAAGTGTAAAGAAAACAAGCTTAAATAATAAAAATACAAAAAAAACTACAAACGGAACAATTAAATGTAAAGAAAACAAGCTTAAATAATAAAAATACAAAAAAAACTACAAACGGAACAATTAAGTGTAAAGAAAACAAGCTTAAATGATAAAAATACAAAAAAACTACAAACGGAACAATTAAATGTAAAGAAAACAAGCTTAAATAATAAAAATACAAAAAAAAACTACAAACGGAACAATTAAGTGTAAAGAAAACAAGCTTAAATAATAAAAATACAAAAAAAACTACAAACGGAACAATTAAATGTAAAGAAAACAAGCTTAAATAATAAAAATACAAAAAAAAACTACAAACGGAACAATTAAGTGTAAAGAAAACAAGCTTAAATAATAAAAATACAAAAAAAACTACAAACAAAGTGTCGGGGTACGAAGGTACGAAGTGTCGTATTAACGTGGGTACAAAGTGTCGGGATACGAAGTGTCGCGGTACGAAGTTTTGGGTACAAAAAGTCGCTCATACGAAGTGTCGATGGTAAGAAGTGTCGCGGGTACGAAATGTCGCGGTACGAAGTGTCGAGGGTACGAAGTGTCGGGTACGAAGTGTCGGGTACGAAGTGTCGAAAATACGAAGTGTCGTGATACCATGCTTCAGTAATGGCCTGTTAAAGGCTATTACAGAAGCACACCGTGCACACTGTGCGCACTGTACACCGTACAAATGCACGCTGCACACTGTATAATTACAAATCCACGCTGAGGCGCGGGAAAATTCTTAACTCAAACACTCTTTCTATCTTTCCCGCGCCTCAGCGTGCATTTGTAATTATACAGTGTGCAGCGTGCATTTGTACGGTGTACAGTGCGCACAGTGTGCACGGTGTGGTTCTGTAATGGCCCTGTTAAAGGCCCAATTGACGAGAGAACATAATTCATGGTTAATTCACGCGCCTTCTTGAATTTTCTGTGTTTTGCGATTTACATTCCAGTTTTTGTCGCTCTGACTGGAGCTTTTCAGTATTTTTCTTACTATTTTTTCAAAGATTAGGCTGACGAGGCCGTACCGCTTAGGAACGAGAAAAAATTTCAAAAGGGTGCCTTAATTACCATGAATTTCGTAGCCCACTCACCTTCTTTTGTCGCTTTCACTAGAGCACCACCCTCACGTACCGCACGCTTCTCACACTTTCACGCCCGTTTATTACTAATGCACGCCGCTGCGCGGGAAAATACTCAACTTTGACCCATGCGCTTTATTTAGTTTTCCATGTTTTTTCTGCTAAGGCTTAGGCAGAAGTTTACGCTAACGAGGCCGTACGGCTTAGGCTAACGAGACCGTATCAAAAAATATACATAATCGTACGTCAAACACTCTTTCTCTCTTTTCTCAGGATTCAGCTGAAGAGAAGGCTTTTTTGAAGCTCAAGATGTCTCGAACGAATTGGTCTGCTCCAAGTTACTCAGCTTTCGATGCTCTTCATGCAATGAACAGGTTCATATATACAAGTTCAAGGTTAAAACAATACAAAGAATTCCGTTTCTTCAACATTGGCATTGGTGAAAAGACTCCAACGCTGCATCTTGTAAGTAGAACGGCATCTTTCGTAGGAGAAAGTGAGAAGTCTTAATTAACAGAAAAGTTTGTGAAAGTATAAAGCTCCCCGCATGCTTTTTATGTGGCGTTCAAGAAGGCCTGCGCGCGAAGAAAAAACCATTTCAATTAGTTTTTTCCGAGATCAATTCTTTTAGAAGTTTAAAAGGAAAAAAAAGTGTTGAATAAAGTTTAATTTTTTTACAGTTCTCCGGCTGCATTCCAATCAGAGAAAAACATTTTCTTCAAAGTCAGTTTTTTTCAAAGTTTAAAGGTATTGAATGCATTACTTGATACAAGTTTGCTCAAATTGATTGCTTCTTTGCACCAAAAATTATATATATTAACAAGGCTTATCAAAAGGGAACGTTCAACATGGAGACAAATGGAGTGTGTGCGGTGGAAAAAAGAAAATGTCGTTCAAAATGGGAGGGCGTATTACTAGTTTTATAGGTGGATTGTATATATACAATACAATGATTTTTATAGGTGGATTGTATTTCAATTGTGGTGCGGGTCAAGTTAGCACCTAATAAAAAATTATAGAATATATTTTTCTAGATTCGGTTGATTGAGAGAAGCAACAATATTCTTCACTTGAAAATCCATTTCTGTCTCTATGACCTCTCTAAATTGAAACATCAGGTGTCAAAGTGACACTTATCTAAAAGTCTTGAGCGGTTTCCTCATCCATCCGCAAATAGAATGCATTTTGAATAACTAGGTTGAAGAAAGAAGAAAAAGATAAGTATCAGGGTGTTTCTTAGCACCCGCACAACTTTTTTCGAGCGCATAGATTTTTAAAATTTCAGAGTTTAAAATTAAACTTTTCTAATGATTCGGACTTTCATTCCGAAAAATCCGAGAAAATTTTTTTCAAGCGCATAGATTTCTATGTTATCCGGGGTTTTCGAAAAGCGCATAGATATTTTTTAACCCGCAGTACGGGTCAGAGAAACATCCTAGAAGTATACATAGTCTATTAAGACACAGCCACAAATCATTAAGAGATAAGAAGCGAGGGAGCTTTGTTGTTGTTTCTCACCCATTGAAGCGATCCTTATCGTATAATGGATCAGGAGTATCTCGTGCTGTGGCTGCAACACAAACCCAGTCATTCATAATCTCTCCTATTCCTATATTGTCCGATCTCTCCCTTCTTTGTATTTCACTTCTAGCTCGCTCGTTATTATTTTAAACCCTTCCCGCTAGCAGAGCTGCATCATTTTAATTTTAAAAATCTGCAAGGGAGGGTGAGTGAACTATTGACATTTTTCCATGCTTTCACATGGTCTATTACCTGAAAAAAAACCGACTTTTACACGTTTGCGAACGATTTTGTCGAACATTTCACGTTTGCGAACGATTTTGTCAAACATTTTACATTTGCGAACGATTTTGTCGAACATTTCACGTTTGCGAACGATTTTGTCGAACATTTCACGTTCGCGAACGATTTTGTCGAACATTTCACGTTTGCGAACGATTTTGTCGAACATTTCACGTTTGCGAACGATTTTGTCGAAGAAAAGACGGTAAACAGGCTGTGGGTCTTGATTCTTCAAGGCTGTGGGTCTTGATTCTTCAACCTCTCGAGAAATTTCGATTATTCCAGTTGAAGTCGGAGCTTGAAACAATGTCAACAATCAGCGCTTGTCTGAAGGAAGAGTATGTTTTAACTTGAAATCTTTTTTTACCTCTCGTTTCAAATCAGTTCCGATTATATCTGCAGATTTCTGTTCTTACTGAGCAGGGGTTAAATGGAGCCGCCCCATTTGGGTTTACATGTATTCGCCGCTCAAAGTAGGAAAAAAGAAGAGTGGATGAAGGAAAAGGGTAAGAAAAGAGAGGGAGTTTTTTCGTCAATAGTGTGTGTACATGTATCCGCCGACGAAACCGATCCGGTCACTATTTAACCCCTGTTACTGAGCTGTTGATTGTATGTGTTCGAAAATTCTGAATTTCTTTTAGAAATATTTATCTCAATTCGACTCTGACTACTGAATAATTACCATGATTTTCTTGACAGTTTGGACCATTCGGCGAAGGAAGGCCACAGCAATGCGGAGTTAATCGCCAGTCAACAGAAAGAACTCGAGTTACTCATTTTCTATGACTTCCTTTCACTGGAGCTCAAGTTTCCGCCCTTCTGTTCTCTGTGATTGTAAAGCTAAACAGAGTTTCGATGGTGTTCGAGAAAACAGATGATGAACTACCGCTCTCCGTGCCCGCTCTCCGCGCCGGGGATTCTTAAAATGTAAAGTGAACTAGAGGTTAAGGGAAGAGGAAATCAGCTTCTCATTATTCTAGACTACTGCGCCCAAAGAAAGTTCGTTTTTTTTCTTCAAATCGTCAATATTGCTGGTGACTAATGCGTGCAGTCATTCTTTCATGTTTCCCTGCTTTATTTCTGTCTAAAATTTTAACTTGTAACTAAAATCTTCCTTATTACTAAAGTGTGAAATTTTCCTAGTCCAAATATTCGTAAGTTAGTTTTATCGATAAAATAGTGTTTCAAGTTAGTAGTTTGACAAAAATTTCCTTGTTTTAAACTTCCCGGTTAGAACGAAAACCTATCGTACCGCGACCGCACCCGAAATTACGCAACCCATAAACTGCCATGCATTGATCTAAAGCTTACGGCTTAGTTGGCAAAAGTATGAGAAAACGACTCACCAGGGGCCTCTTTCTAATTGGATATTTTGGATACAGCGATACAACGCGAGTTTGGATACAGGGATATTTTACTTCTCTTTCTAATCTCTCCTGTAAATAAATGGATACAGTTCACAGTTGTATCCGATACAGAAGCCGATACAAAAAGTTGCTGTATCGGATACAAATATTTGTTGACTTTGGGGCAATTTTCGTTTGCTCGGTCAATTTTCTTCATATTTCGTTTTTTCTTCTTCGTTTTTTCTTTATCATTTTGGTTTTCCTTCATTTTTTTCTTCTCCATGTTTTGTTTTTTTCTTCATTTTTTTCTTCATTATTTGCCACCTTCAGTTTTTTTCTTTTTTTGCCACCAAACAATATGCAAATACTTGAAGTCTTTTTTTTATATTTTACATTAATAATATATATACATGATTGAGATTATGATAGTAACATAGAGGCGTTAGTGCAGTTTAACTGATAAGATTTTCCGGCTAAAATAGGCTTTAGATTTCAATTTTTTTTAATTCTTTGTTTTTTACGTGACCTAATTAAGGATAAAGGCTTATAGTTTTTTCAACAAAATTTTTTAGGTTTTTTTATTTGGGGGGGGCTGCGCTTTACTTGAGGGGTTTTTCAAAAAAACTTTTAAAAAGATTATTCCTACATTAAAAAACGCTTAGGCTTAGGAAAAAGTTTACGCTAACGAGGCCGTACGGCATAGGCGAACGAGACCGCATAAGAAAATTTATATTTTTTTGTATTTTTTAAAAAATACATTTTTCTAACGCACCGAAAATCCCCTCCCCGAAGTAAAAATATGCTAAAAAAATTTTTTCATTCCAAAAAGTTGTTTTTTTCACAAACTTTTTTTGGTTTTCTGTTGTTTTTTGGACCATATACTACTTGAAGGAATTTTTATAAAACGGTTTTTACCAACTAAGCCGTAATGGTCTCGTTAGCGTAAGTTTTTACGAAGCCTAAGCTAAATTTAATGTTAAAAATTCGAATTAGTTTTCGGAAAAAAAAACTACTTTCTAAACCACACTAAAACTCAATCACAAACTATTCATTTCTCATCGATGACATTGCAACTTCAATTACATCGAAAACATAGTCATTGTATTTTTTGTACGAAAAGACTTGCATCCGCCAACCACCTTCAATTGAAAAAAATTATTTTAAAGAAAAACTTGCAATAATAATACTTTGAAGTTAGAAAAATATTACAATACTTATATGAATATAAAATTGCCAAAACTATTATCATGTTTTCAATTATGTATAATATTAATGGATAAAGAAAAAACGAAATCAAGTAAATGAAAAAATTTTGGTGAAAAAAGAAAGAAAAAATGGAGATGGCAAAATAAGAAGAAGAAAAACAAAATATAAAGAGAAAAAAACAAAAACATAAAGAAAAAACATTGTAAATGCGTGCTGTATCCATCTTTACAGCAGCCTTTAGAATTGTAAAATTGTATCCGTTTCCTGTAAAGATTCGGTTTTTTTGCTGTAAATTGTAAAAGATTAGAGAGAGAACCTTTACAGGGATACAGGTGCCCTTCACAAAATATCGCTGTATCCATTTGTATCGCTGTATCGAAAGATTAGAAAGACAATATTGTATCGCTGTATCGCTGTATCCAAAATATCCAATTAGAAAGAGGCCCCAGGGGTTAAATGGAGCCGCCCGATTTGGGTTTACATGTATCCGCCGCTCAAAGTTTGGAGGAAAAAAGAAGAGAAGATGAAGGAAAAGGGTAAGAAAAGAAAGTGATTTTTTTGTCAATAGTGTGTGTACATGTATCCGCCGACGGGACCGATCCGGTCACTATTTAACCCCTGGAAGGGACCGATCCGGTCACTATTTAACCCCTGGAAGGGACCGATCCGGTCACTATTTAACCCCTGCGACTCACATAATTACTGCAATAGAATATAACTTGGAAGTTTTAGGATGAAGCCATGAAAACCCAATAGATGGGTAAGAAATAGCAAAAAGACTTGGATTAATTTGAAGCGAGCCAACTCAGCCAGAAGCGAGCCAACTCGGCCAGAAGCGAGCCAACTGTATCCTTTTGCAGACAAGTGGATGAGGATCTCTTGAAAGCAGCTGCTCGTACGAAGGAACTCAGAGAGAAGCTGGCGAAGACAAACCAAGCCGTAGAACATCTAAAACGAGTCAATGCCGATCCAGTCTTGATAAACCGGAGTCTAGTCAGTTTTTTCTCTCGTTCGAACACATTGTCTCGAGGACCTCTCAAATTGCAAGAGGTTTTGAGTATTGTTAGCCGATTGGGTAAAAGCATCGCCACGAAAGCAAAAAAAAAGTTCGATTACCAACCATTCGTGTACTTTTCGCTAGAAATTCTGCGAGCATGAAGCTTCTTTCTGTATAAACTTTTTTGTTCAAGCAAAAATTCGAATCGGCTATGAAGCAAAGCTTTCGTTATATAATTTGAGGAACATTGGTTGTTTTTGCGTCCTGAAAAGATACAGAAGTCTATTAAAAGGAGGAGTTTTCGCCTATGAAAACTAGATAATTTTTAAACAGACCAGCTGGCAGCAAAATGAACTTTTCGAACTCAATGCGTCTCTTTTGTGGATTTTTTTCTTGAAAAAAAAACAGAGGCTTCCGAAGATCGGAACAAATTTGGGCTTATATATGCTTGGACTGGTTGTTGTTATTGTTGTGGTTCGCCCGTTGAAGATCTCCGGTTGGGTAGAAGAGGTCTTGGTTATGGCTCAGGAAACCATGGCCTTACTTACATCATTTATCTAATTACATTAATTTCTCCTTCTTTCTCGGGGTTTATTATATAATTTGTGTGGATGCTTTCTTCCGTTTTTTTTTGTTGAGAGAGACACTGGTATAAGAACTTAACAACAGACTACGGACTATTCCACAAATCCATTGGTCTTAAAAGTGTGGTTTCACACCGGCACGATGGTTAGTTGTATGCGGCTCTTCTAGACATTTTGGGCAAAGGGGGGATTGGGCAACTCCTATGCTGTGTAGGTAACTGTATAGGAAACTTGAATAGTCGCTACGAAGCTGCGATAATGTTATTTGTTGTTCACTGGGAAGTTGGTTCACTGATTTATGGATTCTGTGTGGTTTCTTTTATAGAACGGGGTTTGTGAAGCCAGGGGTTTTTTAGTGTGAAAGAAAAGGGTACAGACGCCCAACGAAGGCGGAAAAAACTTGTTCCACATAAGGGTCCCCCTGACCATTATTCGAACAGAGACCCGCAATTGGAGAAAAAAAGTTTTGCAAAGTTAACCTGACTTTTGGTTGTTGCAGGTTCGTTTTTCGGGTCCTCCCTCATGTTTTTTCAAAAAACAGACACCCCCGAAAGCGCTTTTTTTTTCACATAAGTGTCCTTCCTTGAAATTTCTAAAAACAGAGACCCGCCGACAGATGGTCTTACATGACCATTTAACTCCTGTGTGGAGCAGGAGCTAATGAAGTTTCTTACAGTCTAAGTATGTATTATTTTGAGTGCGGCTTTCTGATTACTGTCTTCCAACATTAGTTCTAAGTCCTTGGCGTATTCACGTATCGTGGTTTAAATTCCGTGCATCGGCGATGTGAGGGGTGGTTTGGTAGGAGTCTTGCTCTTGCGACGAGTTGCTTCCTAAGCATCATATTGTGCTCCTTTACGGGTTACGTGCCGCTTTTGAGAGCTAAGTGCTCTGTGCCGGCCAAGCATAGGGTTCCAGTTGCTATGCGACTTGCCTTATTTTGATTTCCCTGTGGTTTTTCCCAGTTCTTCTCGGCCAATTGTGGCGAGTAAATTGGTGCATAATAATTGAGTACGGATCTGGTCATTGTTTTGTAGGTTGCAAGAAGGGTATTTTTCTGTTGGCTCCAAGTTCTTCCTCCGAGGGCACGTTGTATGTTCAGTCTTTTTGTTGTCATGTGTTCCAAGTCGTCTCCATGTTGTCGAAAGGCACCGAGTTGGTCTAGGACGACACCAATATGGCTGGTCAACCTGTGTTCGAAAGCTTTTTTGGTTGATGTAATTATAGTAAAACAATGAATCAATAATAGTATTGTTTTGTTGTATGAACAATATATGTAGAACAATAATTGAATGAATGATATTTATTATTGATGATAATTTTATCTTCATTATCATCATTATTATTATTAATGAGTGTGGAAACCTTCAGTTAGAATAACTTACAGGAAGAAGCGTCGATGCGGCTAAAGATAGCGAAAGCTCTTCGAATGTTGAGAGCAGCGACAGATGCGCGGTCTCATATTGACCTCATCATAAAATGGTCACATTTTCCTGACATTGTCTCTTTTTTCTAGAAAAAATTGGCTTTTGTAGGCATGGTAGAAAATTTGATACCGTACCAACCAACAAATGAAGAGAGAATAACTATCAGTGCTTTTTTAATGCGTCCGAGAAGAACGTAGAGGCCCGCCGAAAGCGGGAATTTTTCAGAACAGAGCCGTAAATCGCAGTGAGTGGTCGTTTTTATACGAGAACAGGAATTTACTAAGGGTCTGAACTCGAAATGGAAGGAGAGACCTGGTAGAATTAAAAACAAAATCTTGCCAAAAGAAGTATTCGGAATTTATTATTTAACCCAGAGACAAAATCCCTCAAAAATATTGTGTTTTGCTCACTTGAATTGGTGAATTTTTACTGACAGTACGACACGAGATGATGCGGGCGCGATAGTAGCTGCTGAGTTTGAAAAGGCGGCTTACCTCTGGAAGGAGTACGCGGAAGCAACTTTTCTTCTGCTCCGCCGACTACAGGTTTGAACATGTTCGAATCGTGTCAAACATTTGATCACACTGTAATAATAATTTTATCGTAATCAGGGTGATTCTGTCACTCGCACTGTGTGTAAAATACGTGAAATATCCAAGAAAGCTTGTGAAATGATATGCATCTAGTTTTGCAATGCATTCTCCATTTTTTCTCGGATGAATTCGGTTTCTCTACAGAAACGTTACCTCACGATTATTATTTTTCGATTTGAACACTTGTTTTGCGAGTGGGAAGAAAAAAGAGTAACTTCAGGGGTTAAGAAGAATGCTAAAACTGGATTATCTTTTAGTAATTTTAGTAAGAGTTTAGGAGATGTTATATGGAGAGAGGAGAGAGATATAGTACAGAGGAGATGTTATATGGAGAGAGGAGAGAGATATAGTACAGAGGAGATGTTATATGGAGAGAGGAGAGAGATATAGTACAGAGGAGATGTTATATGGAGAGAGGAGAGAGATATAGTACAGAGGAGATGTTATATGGAGAGAGGAGAGAGATATAGTACAGAGGAGATGTTATATGGAGAGAGGAGAGAGATATAGTACAGAGGAGATGTTATATGGAGAGAGGAGAGAGATATAGTACAGAGGAGATGTTATATGGAGAGAGGAGAGAGATATAGTACAGAGGAGATGTTATATGGAGAGAGGAGAGAGATATAGTACAGAGATGTTATATGGAGAGAGGAGAGAGAAATAGTACAGAGGAGATGTTATATGGAGAGAGGAGAGAGATATAGTACAGAGGAGATGTTATATGGAGAGAGGAGAGAGATATAGTACAGAGGAGATGTTATATGGAGAGAGGAGAGAGATATAGTACAGAGGGAGATGTTATATGGAGAGAGGAGAGAGATATAGTACAGAGGAGATGTTATATGGAGAGAGGAGAGAGATATAGTACAGAGGGAGATGTTATATGGAGAGAGGAGAGAGATATAGTACAGAGGGAGATGTTATATGGAGAGAGGAGAGAGATATAGTACAGAGATGTTATATGGAGAGAGGAGAGAGAAATAGTACAGAGGAGATGTTATATGGAGAGAGGAGAGAGATATAGTACAGAGGAGATGTTATATGGAGAGAGGAGAGAGATATAGTACAGAGGAGATGTTATATGGAGAGAGGAGAGAGATATAGTACAGAGGAGATGTTATATGGAGAGAGGAGAGAGATATAGTACAGAGGGAGATGTTATATGGAGAGAGGAGAGAGATATAGTACAGAGGGAGATGTTATATGGAGAGAGGAGAGAGATATAGTACAGAGGAGATGTTATATGGAGAGAGGAGAGAGATATAGTACAGAGGAGATGTTATATGGAGAGAGGAGAGAGATATAGTACAGAGGAGATGTTATATGGAGAGAGGAGAGAGATATAGTACAGAGGAGATGTTATATGGAGAGAGGAGAGAGAAATAGTACAGAGGAGATGTTATATGGAGAGAGGAGAGAGATATAGTACAGAGGAGATGTTATATGGAGAGAGGAGAGAGATATAGTACAGAGGAGATGTTATATGGAGAGAGGAGAGAGATATAGTACAGAGGGAGATGTTATATGGAGAGAGGAGAGAGATATAGTACAGAGGAGATGTTATATGGAGAGAGGAGAGAGATATAGTACAGAGGAGATGTTATATGGAGAGAGGAGAGAGATATATGTATGTAGTACAGAGGAGATGTTATATGGAGAGAGGAGAGAGATATAGTACAGAGGAGGTGTTATATGGAGAGAGGAGAGAGATATAGTACAGAGGGAGATGTTATATGGAGAGAGGAGAGAGATATAGTACAGAGGAGATGTTATATGGAGAGAGGAGAGAGATACAGTACAGAGGAGATGTTATATGGAGAGAGGAGAGAGATATAGTACAGAGGAGATGTTATATGGAGAGAGGAGAGAGATATAGTACAGAGGGCGGAGATGTTATATGGAGAGAGGAGAGAGATATAGTACAGAGGGCGGAGATGTTATATGGAGAGAAGAGAGAGATATAGTACAGAGGGCGGAGATGTTATATGGAGAGAGGAGAGAGATATAGTACAGAGGGCGGAGATGTTATATGGAGAGAGGAGAGAGATATAGTACAGAGGGCGGAGATGTTATATGGAGAGAGGAGAGAGATATAGTACAGAGGGCGGAGATGTTATATGGAGAGAGGAGAGAGATATAGTACAGAGGGAGAGAGGAGAGAGATATAGTACAGAGGGAGAGAGGAGAGAGATATAGTACAGAGGGAGAGAGGAGAGAGATATAGTACAGAGGGAGAGAGGAGAGAGATATAGTACAGAGGGCGCGAGAAATTTCGTTATTAATTAGGGAAAATTGCTTTGATTGGAGTCCGGAGAAGATGTCGATCTCAAAGATCTTCGCTGTCCACAGCTGCCTTCAACCGGGCATATACTACTTGAGAGCGGACTCAGGAAAAGGTTACTGTACTTTTGAGCAGCCTCTCCATTGTTTTGAAAATATGTCTTCATAAGCAGAGCACACGGTCAATACTCCGGGAAGGTGTATTTGATGTAATTGTAGGTCATCTACGTGACCAAATTCGAAAAAAAAAAAACTCGGTCTATAATGAGTTGAGAATAATGAGAAGCGGGTGAGAAGTCAAGAGCAAAGAAAGGAAAAGGAAAGAGAGAGAGATCTCCTATATTCCACTTATATTTTCTCACTTTGTTGTACAAAGTTACACGCTTGTGCAAAGGATATATATATATATATATATATATATATATATATATATATATATATATATATATATATATATATATATATATATATATATATATATATATATATATGCTCAATGCGATAAAGGATTATCAATATTGGGCAAAGTTTTTTTTGACGACGGACCTATGTTTTTAATCAGCGAGGGAAGCATCTGTTGTTGGCCCAGAAGTCCTGCCGAAGAAAAAGAAGAAGGGAACAGTGGTTAAATAGTGACCGGATCGGTCCCGTCGGCGGATACATGTACACGCACTATTGACAAAAAACTCCCTTTCTTTTTCTACCCTTTTCCTTCATCTTCTCTTTTTTTCCTCCAAACTGTGAGCGGCGGATACATGTAAACCCAAATTGGGCGGCTCCATTTAACCCCTGGAAGGGAAACAGTTTTTTTAGTAGTACCTCGATTTGCCATGACGAAGTATATAAGAATATATGCAGATCTTTTATCTGATAGCATTTTCAGATCGGCAACGCTTTTCTCTTTCTAACTATATTACCTAGTTCTGGTCCGTGACGAGGAAGCGCGCTATCTCCTTTTTTACTTATTGATGTGTGTGTTGTGCTCTGCCTACTTGGCAGTATTAAGGGAAGAGCCCCGTTCTTTTGCAGTTATGCGTACAGTTATCGAAAGGCGAATGAAGGCCTCTCAGATGTGATTCGTCTCCTCTTGCAGACCAACCGAGCAGAAAACATCAATGAGTTTGTTTATCTTTTTTTTCCCAGGGGGTAAATAGTCATTTCAGACCTTTTGTTGGTAAGCCTCTGTTTTTCCAAATCATAAGGGGGGACCCTTATGTAAACACACAAAAAACTTTTCGCGGGCCTCTGTTTATTATCATTATGGGGGGGACCCTAATGTTTAAAAAAAATTTTCCGCTCTTGGCGGGTGTCTGTATCTTTTTCTTAAAGACTAAAAAAAACTCCTTTCCGTGTTCTGATGACCTTCTCCTCCTTTTCTTTGTTATCGCTCTTCTTTGGCTATCTGGGTGTCTCTCTCTATAACTCGCACTCTTTATAAAACTCATATTTATCTTTTCTCTTTTTCTCTCTCTTTTGCTCTCTCTCTCTCTCTCTCTTTAAGTCGTTATCTATTTCTCAAGATCGCGAGTACTGTCGGTACTCATCCGCTACTTTGCCTCGACTCCGCGCGGAGCAAAATCGCCCACGGCGCAGCAGTTGGCCAACCTGGCAGCGGCGGCTCTGCTGATGAACAAACCGCCGGTGGTGCTGAAGACGCCCTGGACACTCACTTCCCCTCCTACTTCTAGTAAGGTGAGCAAGTTCGTTACACAGTGTTATGTACCTTGCCTTGTAGTCCAAATATTCTAGAGATGACACAAATATAGTCCGAGTAGTATAGAGTCCAAATATAAATATAGTTCAATCCAGCCAATCTAATTCTTAGTCTCGCTCTCTTACGCGATACGCATCGCGCGCGAGAGGCAGATCATTCTTGCACACAACACCTCCCCCTTGAGATAAATACCATTATCTCAAAAGATAGGCATATAATAGCCCACCTTCACTTGGGAAGTAAAAAAATCTTCAAATTTCTCTCGTAACCATGAAGAGAAAACAACAAGTCAAAGCATAAACAGGGGTTAAATGGAGCCGCCCAATTTGGGTTTACATGTATCCGCCGCTCAGAGTTTGGAAGAAAAAAGAAGAGGGGATGAAGGGAAGGGGTAAGAAAAAAGAGGGAGTTTTTTTCTTCAATAGTGTGTGTACATATATCCGCAGACGGGACCGATCCGGTAACTATTTAACCCCTGAGCATAAACCATATTGCTATTATTTTACAATATTAGAGCAATATAGTTTGCATTAGAAATTAAACAAACAAACAAACATGGCAACATTTTATCAATTCTATATACATATGTTGCCTAGACTCGATGCTCGAATCTAATAAAACTTCTTGTGAGGATTGACCTCCAGTCGCACCGGCGCCTTTATAGCCCTTTTTGGTCGACTGTGTGAACTGGCACCAGGTTGTGCTTCGTTCGTTTGGGTTGAGACAGGGTCTCTGACAATTCTCGGGAAAGAGGGTTCATCACTTCTGTGGTTTGGCTCCGCTCTTTCTGTTTCTGACTCATTATCTTTTTCTGTAACCAACCCAAAGGCTTCGCTCAGTATGTGCAGAGGCAAGCATGATTTCTTGATTTCCTCTGTCACATTTCCCATACTTAGGGTGAGCTGATTACTATGAGCTTTGATTTTTCTGCCTTGATCTAGCAATACCCAATAAGCAACCTTGCCTTGTTTTGCAACTATTTCTCCAGTTTGCCAGTATACATCGTTCTTAGGCACGCCGATTTTGTATTTCACTCGATCTCCAACGGAGAACTTTTTCGGCTTCACTCCGTGATGCTTATCGAACTGTGCTTTCATTTTCTGGTCAACTTCCTGAGAATTTTGACAAGGCTTCAGCAAATCAACTCTTCCTCTTATCTGTCTTCCGATGAACAGCTGCGCAGGGCTTTTCCCTTCCTCGCATTGGCCATTCGGGTTCTTTCTGTAGTGAAACAAGAAAGAGTGCAAGATTTCCGCTGTGGGCATTTCTCTTTTCATCTTGATCAAACTTCTTTTGAATGTATCTACGAACCTTTCTGCTTGTCCGTTCGACTATACGGTGGGCTTGTAATATGTCTGACACCATTTCTCACACAATAGTTTTTGAACAACGCCGATGTGAATTGCGTTCCATTGTCTGTCACGACTACTTCAGGAAGCCCATACCGAGCAACACAGGATTCCAACGCGCGTACCGTAGCGGTAGCCGTCATGCTGTTCGTTGATAGAATTTCTGGCCATTTGCTGGAAGCATGTACCATTATGAGATAACTTTCTCCATCGATTGGTCCTGCAAAATCCAGATGGACTCTTTGCCAGGATCTGGTTGTTTTTAGCCAAGGTTCCAATGGAACTTTAACGGGATTCTTCGAGCTGTTCGCGCATCTTTCGCAACTTTTCACAACTCCCTCAATATCACCGTCGATACCATTCCAATAACAAATGCTTCTTGCCATTGCTTTCATTCTCACCATTCCTGGATGTCCTGCATGCAGCTCTTTCAAAACCAGTTTTTGAAGTGTGACTGGTATCACAACCCTTTCAGCCGACATCAGGCACTCTCCCACTATTGAAAAAGTGTCTCTTCTTCTGTAGAAAGGTAAAATGTCCTTGGGAACTTTCTTGGGCCATGCGTCTTTCTTGTGCCATGTCATGACCTTTGTCAGAGTAATATCCTTCTGAGTTTCTCGGCGTACATCTTCAGCTGTCAATGGTAAAGCTCTTATGTCACGCTTGAACAAGCTCATGACGTCTTCATCGACCTGAATGCTCGCGATGACTACGTCTTCATCTGGGGACGGACAATTTGCGATCAATCTCGAAAGCGCATCCGCGTATCCAAAACTGTTCGTGCTCACATACTCAATCCGAAAGTCATACGCGACTAGCATCGTTGCCCATCTCTGAAGCCTATTCGCCGTATGGACGGGTACTCCTGTCTTGGAACCGAAAATTGCCAAGAGTGGCTTATGGTCGGTTTGTAGGGTAAATCGCCGTCCATATATGAACCGGTGGAACTTCTTTACGGCAAAGATCAATGCTAGACCTTCCTTGTCAATTTGCCCATAGTTCCGCTCCGCTGGTTTCAATGCTCTTGAAGCATGGAAAATAGCCTTCATTGCTCCATTAGACGCTCTGTGCATCAAAACTGCACCGATTCCTTGATCACTGGCATCAGCAGCCATGAAAATCTCTTTACTTGGGTCGTAATGGACCAGACTCAAATCTGTTTCTAGCACTTCGAGGATCTTCTTGAACGCGTTCTGACATGTCTCAGACCACGTCCACTCCACGTCTTTCCTCAACAAATTGTCTAGTGGTGCTCTCAGTTCATGCAATCCGGCTATGAACTGTCCGTAATACGTCACCATTCCGAGGAACGACCTCAGGGTAGCTACATCTGTAGGTGCGGGCATCAATCGAATCGCATCGATTTTGTTCGGATCCGGTTTCCTGCCATCTTTATCCACAATGAACCCGAGATACTTGATGCTTGTACTGCCGAACTTGCACTTCTCCAGCTTCAGCTTCAATCCGAAATTAGAGATCCGACTTAATACTCCCCTCAAGTTATCATCGTGTTCTTTCTTTGTCTTCCCCATTATTATGAGGTCGTCCAAATAGGCCACGGCACCTTCACTTCCTGCCAACATTGTATCCATCACTTGTTGGAAGATTCCTGGGGCCGACTTCACTCCGAATGGTAACCTTTCGTACCGGTAAAGTCCTTTGTGCGTGTTGATACCGCACATTTCCTTCGCTTTTTCATCAAGCTCAACTTGCAGGTAAGCATCGGCAAAGTCAATCTGACTAAAAAGTTTGCCACCGTTCAGCCCAGCGAATATCGTCTCCGGCAGAGGTAGTGGATGAGCATGAAGCTCTATCGCCTCGTTCAACCCGGTGGAAAAATCGGCACAGAGCCTTGTGCTTCCATTCGCTTTCTCCACCACTATAATGGGGGCAGCCCATTTGGCTGTGTCGACCTTCCTGATGACATTCAATTTTTCTAGCCTGTCCAGTTCCTTTTCCACTTTAGTTATGCTTGCGAGGGGTACCGGTCTTTTATTCCTGAAAACTGGCTGAGCTCCTTCTTTGAGCTTTAACGTTGCCTTTACCTTTGTGCAAAGGCCCAGTCCTTCTTCAACTATTCCCGGATATTCCTTCTTTATCCACTCTTCATACTCTTTAGTAGACTGCGGCTCCTTATTCATGACTTTCCATACATTCGAAGTTGCGTCTCTAGTCCAATTCATCTTCAGAACTTCCAGTTGTGAAATGAAGTCTTTTCCGAGGAGTCTGAGTGGCGCTGTGGTAACGTGAAAGTACCCTTGTGCGCATTTTCCATTGACTTCCAAGTTTGCCTTGAACTTTCCTACAATCATTAGTGGCGTTCCATTTGCGCAAATTGGTTTGCAATCCGAAAGTGAACACTCCGGTTCTCCAATGTCCTTCCAGATTTCCTTCGAGATGAATGTCAGATCTGCTCCCGTATCAACCTGTAGTCTAACGGCTTTCCCATTCATCTGCATTTCTATCTCAAAATCTTCTGACTTCACTTTCATCACTCTGTTGTTGTTGTTGCCGGCAAGCATCCCGCATCGAAGAATTGGTTATGAACACTCTCTTTAATGAGAGAAGTTCTCGTGTTCTTCGGACAAGATGCGTCCGGAGAAGGGTTTTGATGTCCTTTGCAGTCCTGAGACTGTCATGCTGCACCTTGTGAAGGCGGACATCGTTGTAGCAACCTGTTCATGCTATAGGCCTTGTGAGTGGGTGGTCAAGCCGGCCTAGCATCGTTTTGGGTGGGAGTAGAGACGTCTCGCCTGTCGTTGACCGGAGATAGGCAAGAGGCTATTTGACTGGCGCCTCGACTCGCCATTGAAAAGTATAGCGGAGTATCGGCTGATGTTTTGTCCGGTGGCATGCCCAGGCCGGTCCGGCATCACCCTCCTTTGACGAGCTATACTACCCAGTTTTGGTCCGCGGCGGGATTTCTCCCGCTACCTCCCAGCACGAATAATTCGTAGGGAGGCATCCCTCTATCCGCCACCTGAGGTCGCGCTCGATTCTGGACTGGATGATCCGGCTCCATCCGTGACAGGCTCTTAAGGCTGTAGAGTCACGAATGGCCACTGTTGCCAGTGTGTTTCGAGCTTTCATCACTCTGATTGAATTCATTGACTGCTTGCTTCTTTTCTCTTTTGGCTTATTCTTGCACATCGTGCTCTTGTGGCCCTTTTTTCCACAAGCCAAACATTCTTTGTTTAGGAAGAAACATTCATTGCTGTGTGATACTCCACATCGATTGCATTTCTCTTTCCGTTGCTCATCGAACTGTTTCTTCCTTCCTTTCTCCGATGGATTCCGTTGTTGGTTCTTTTTCACATAATTGAGTTGAGATGTTCTACCTTGCGTTTGGACTGCCATTGACTCTTGATGTAATGAATGCAATCGATCACATTCATCCAGCAGTGTTTCCATACTTGTCTCTTCGTTCTTTCTCAAAACACTCAACAGGTGGAAACGCGTTTCTTCAAATTGAGGTAGATCAATAGAAGTAAGGAACATCATTGTCTTGAATTGTTCCACTTTAATGTCTTTCACTTGTGCACTTTCCACTGCTCTGTTTATTGTGCTTGCCATCACTCTCAAATCATCAGTATGTGATTTACTCATTCTCATGTTCAGCATCTTCAATCTTTTCTCAAAGATTGTGCTTTTGTCTCCGAACATTTTCTTGAGTTTCTCAACCGTCTCTTTCAGAGTATAGTTGCTTGCCTTGTGTGGAGCGATTGTATCCAGGTATCGATTTTCCACAGAGAAATTCACATGCCTCAGCAACATTCTTACTTTGGCATCTTCTTCCAAAGCTTCAGCATCCTTTTCAAACAGATCTTCATATCTGCTGTACCACTTCTCGAAGGTTGCACCTTCTTCTGGCTCATATGCGAAGTCTGTGATGCGTTTCTCAAGCGCATCAATCGATGGTCCTGCAGGTTTAGCCTGACTGCTACCTTCTCTCATTGCAAGTCTTTCTAGCAGGGCATTGACGAGGGCGCTCTGCTCTTCTTGTTGCTTCGCATGTTGCTCTTGTTGCATTTGCATTGCCAGCAAAATCTGTTGGACACCTTTGTCCTCCATTTCTTTACTTTATTGCTCTTTCTCTGGCCTCTTGAGTTCGACTTGTACGATTACAAGTAGAAGAACTTCGAACGAGGGACTGACCACAAAGCAACCTTTAGCTTTGCGCGTTTGCCTCTTTCAATGAGGAACTGACCACAGAGCAACCTTTAGCTCTGCGCGTTTGCCTCTCTTACAACGAGGGACTGACCACAAAGCAACTTTTAGCTTTGCGCGTTTGCCTCTCTCAATGAGGAACTGACCACAGAGCAACCTTTAGCTCTGCGCGTTTGCCTCTCTTTCAAATTTGAAGTCCTCCTCCAAATCCTCTTCGAAGTCCTCCTTCCAGAATCCTGATCGCCACTGTTATGTACCTTGCCTTGTATTCCAAATATTCCAGAGATGACACAAATATAGTCCGAGTAGTGTAGAGTCCAAATATAAATATAGTTCAATCCAGCCAATCTAATTCTTAGTCTCGCTCTCTTACGCGATACGCATCGCGCGCGAGAGGCAGATCATTCTTGCACACAACACACAGGTTCTATGATGTGTTCGGAATAAACACAGTACCGCCGAAAGCTGAAATTTCCTGAAGAGAGAACCACTTTTGTTCCGAAACTTGGCGGGAGTGTGTCAATCAGGATGTTTCTCTGACCCGCACTGCGGGTTAAAAAAAACTATGCACACTCTAGAAAACATTGAAGTCTATGCTCTTCGAAAAAAAATTTTCCGGATTTTTCGTAGGGGAAGTTCAAATCATTGGAAAAATTGAATGTTGAACTCTGAAATTTTTAAAATCTATGCGCTCGAAAAAAGTTGTGCGGGTGCCAAGAAACACCCTGGTGTCAATCTTAAGAGTTTATTCTCTCTTTAAAGGTAAGCCACTTTAGCTCGAATAGTCTTGAGGTTCTCTGGGGGTTTTTTCGCATTAAAAACCTCCGGATATAGTAAAGGGTTTTATAATGGGTCCTGGTCATACACACGCCTAACAAGCCGAGAACGGTGGAACATGTTTCATGTTGTTGTTGTAACCGGCCGGATCTTCTATTCGGCATCGTCGTTGATCGGTAGTTTTAGAAACTTTTCAGCTTCTACTGGGTCGATCCAGAGAGACCTAGGCGTCAAGCTAATCAGCCTTTCTATACAGGTGAAGAGGCCTCGTAGTTGTGTGTCCGGACATCTGTCCAAGATGGTGGAGTCGATTCTGGACGAATAGCTTCGCAGAAATGGGCTGTATCCAGACCGGAGCTGGGCAAGTGTTCGTCTCTCGAAAGATTTCTCTCTTCTCTGGAGATAGGCGGTGGTGGGTATCCTCCCAGCACCACAGGGGGCGAGTATTTCTTCTTCACCGCTGCGACTGTATCCGTTTGTATCTTTTTTATATCTTCGCGGTACGTTTCTTCTGCATTCACTTCATCATCTTCGTTGTTGTTGTTGTTGCCGGTGTGCAGCTTGCATCGAAGAAAGATTCTTCTGAGCAAGATGCTCCTGGGGAAGGTAGTTGATGTCCTTTGCAGTCCTGACACTGTCATGCTGCACCTTGTGAAGGTGGACATCGTTGTAAGTTGTTGTTGTGGTTTGCCCGTTGAAGATCTCCGGTTGGGTGGATGAGGTCTTCTTGGTTATGGCTCAGAAAAAAATGGGCTTACTCACATCATTTATCTAATTTAATTCATTTCTCCTTCCCTCTCGGAATTTATTATTTTTTGGTTTCTTTCTTCTTTTTTTTGAGAGACAGAAGGGAGGGAATCACAGGTATAAGAACATAAAAACACTATTCCACAAATCTATGCTTCTTAAAAGTGTGTGGTCACAGCGACACGAGAATAAATGACTAGTTGAACGTGGCTCTTCTGAACATTTTGGGCAAAGAGGGGATTGGGCAGCTCCTATTATGGGTAAGTAGCTGCTTAGAAAACTTGAATAGCTGCTACAAACTTGCGATAATGTTTATTGTTTCCTGGGAAGTAGGTTCGCTGATTTATGGATTCGGGATGGTCTCTTACCTAGAACGGGATTTATGGAGCAGGAGCTAATGAAATTTCATACAGTCTCAAAATGTATTCTTTTGAGTGAGGCTTTCTGATTACTGTCTTCTAACACTAGTTCCAAGTCCTTGGCGTGTTTACGTATCGTTCTAGGCCGTTTTCATTGGAAAGAGTTTTTTGGAGGTCCATTGGGTCCGACGCCTTTCCAGAATCGTGTACATCGTTGTAGTAACGTGTTCATGCAATAGGCTTTCGTATGGGTGGTCGATCCTGCCTAGCATCGTTTTGCTTGGGAGTCGAGGGCCATAGCATTTTCTGACCGAAGAAAGGCAACAGGTTAGTTTATTGGCGACTCGCCGTTAGTAAGTATAGCGGAGTATTGATGATGTTTAAGTCCGACGTGTTTTCCCAGGCTGTGGCTTTCCCAGGCCAATCTGGCATCACCAACCTTTAACGAGCTATACTAACCATTTTTGGTCCGCGACGGGCAAGCCCGTTACCTCCGATGCTTACGTGCATGGAAACATCCCTCTATCCGCAACCCGAGGATACGCTCGATACCGGATAGTGTTAACCGGTCCCTTGTGATGGTGTGGAGTCAAGTCGCGGGCTGTATCACCATCAAAAGTCTTAGAGTTATTATCTTCGTCGAGGAATGGAGCGATGCTGTTGTTGTTGTTGTTGTTGTTGTTGCCGGCAAGCAGCTCGCATCGAAGACTTTTGGTTATGAACACTCTCTTTAATGAGAGAGGTTCTTCGGACGAGATGCGTCCGGAGAAGGGTTTTGATGTCCTTTGCAGTCCTGAGACTGTCATGCTGTACCTTGTGAAGGCGGACATCGTTGTAGCAACCTGTTCATGCTATAGGCCTTGTGAGTGGGTGGTCAACCCGGCCTAGCATCGTTTTGGGTGGGAGTAGAGACGTCTCGCCTGTCGTTGACCGGAGATAGGCAAGAGGCTATTTGACTGGCGCCTCGACTCGCCATTGATAAGTATAGCGGAGTATAGGCTGATGTTTTGTCCGGTGGCTTGCCCAGGCCGGTCCGGCATCGCCCTCCTTTGAAGAGCTATACTACCCAGTTTTGGTCCGCGGCGGGATTTCTCCCGCTACCTCCCAGCACGAATTCTTTGTAGGGAGGCGTCCCTCTATCCGCCACCTGAGGTCGCGCTCGATTCGGAGCGATGCTGTTTTGGTGTTCGCTGAAAAGGGATCTCGCCCTTTTCAGTTGTCTGGCAGGAGGTGGCATCTTGGTTGTGTTGTGATCAATGTGGTTCCGTTTATGCAGCCGAAGGCGAACTTGCTTGCGCAGCATGTCTTTGTGAAGCTTCACCGGGAGAAGTTTTGACTGTATGTGGAGATGATCTATGAAACATGTTTCTAGAGAGAAACGCCGTTGGCAGAAAATAAGAGTTCTGTTTTGGAAACAAGGTACTTTGCATGTAAATAACTGCTTGTCTACAAAAGCCATCAAATTTAGTAACATGTCCATCAAAAGGCAGTATTCGAGCAATAAATGCTTGAATCTCATGCCATTCAAGTTTACCATAGCAGTAGGGTGAGAGTGGCTATTGAATTGTTTTATCACACAATGTATGATAGAGCAGAATAGGGTTTTTGAGAAGATGAAATCTCATGAGGAGTGAGGGTTGCAAAGGCTTCAGGTGACAATATATTTTTAAAAACTGAGGTTTGTTGGGCGTCGTTACAAAGCGGTCATTCGAGTAGGAGGAAGAAGGAAAACATTACGGCAGGGTTCATTTATCGACGTTACATCGCAGCCGTTCCGGGGGAAAGAGAAGAGCGAAAATGGGTAGCTTTTTGAATTTTTTTGAATTGTTAAGTCTCACCAGCTTCAGCCGAGTTCTATTTTGAACTTCAGCGTGTATTGCTCGGAATTTGAGGTCAGAATATTCCACAAAATCACTTCCGGCGGGTCTCTCTTCTGAAAAAGTTCCGATTTTTGCGGGACTCTGTGTCTTTTTCGGACGCATTATGTAAACACTATTGGGTGAAGCAAAATACAGCCTCCAAGTAAATTTTTTCATGGTATTTGCAGACTCCGGTTGGATTCAAGTGCAAAATATGTCTAGATGAGCTGGATTCAAGTGAAGAGACTGTCTCATGCATGCAGCCTAAATGCAAGGGGGTCTTTCACTCGGAGGTGAGGTTTCTCCGAGCAAGTTGGAGGAGTTGAGTTGGTGTAATATTTGCTCTGAGGTCGCAAGTTCGATTTTCGGCTTGGTCAAAATCATCTTTCTATTTTATCCAATGAGAGAATGAAAGTATAGAGCAAATTTCTTTTACAATGGTACAATTGGTTGTATGGGCCTCAAGGGGAGAGTTGACTTGAGACAGATTGAGAAGAGAAAGTGAGGAGAGAAAAAGAAAGAGTGAGAAAGCAAAGAGTCACATTCGGTCGTTTCAGTGCATGAGACAATGGGCGACGTCCACACCGCTGTGTCCGAACTGCTCAAAGACCTTCGAAGCCCCAGATTCCTTCTCTGATTGAGGGATGAGGATACAATGCAACTCTTAAGAGAATACGGCTTGTGAGCGGTTTCACGACATTTCGCACCATCACATTCACATCCTAAATTTCACAATAGAAATATTTCAATGTATTTTTTCATTAAGTAGCCACATAATTAGAGCTTCGGAGAAAAATAAAAAATATTGTGAAATCGGAGTTTTCGGGGTGTGAAAAAGATGCGAAAAGTCGAGGAACCCTTATAAGCAGGCTAGGAATATTAATTTCCGATAATCTTCAACCCTCTCTGCTTCGACTTTCAATGTTTTTACTTTATGTCTGACCATGTTTCAGCTGCTCTGTTCCGACTTTCGGTGTTTTTGCCGCTCTCAGCGCGTCTCTGGTTTTTTTCTCGGGCCTACTATAAGAAATAGCTCATAGTCATCAGGGTGTTTCTCTGACCCGCACTGCGGGTTAAAAAAATCTATGCGCTTACCAAAAACCTAGAAAAACAAAGGAATATATGCGCTTGAAAACTTTTTTGATCGGGTTTTTTTAGGGAAAGTCCAAATCATTGAAAAAATTGAATGTTAAACTCTGAAATTTTAAAAATGTATGCGCGCGCTCGAAAAAAGTTGTGCGCAGCGAAGGGTCGAGATTAATGAGAAGCGAGAGGTGAGAGGCAGAGAAAGGATAGAGATCGAGTGTAAGAGTTAGAGACTGTGAAGACTCGCTTACTTTTCCATATTCTGAAACCCCTTGAAGACGGTTGTGTTTTTTTCTGGATTTTCGAAAAGCCCTAGAGACCTCAGTTTCCGAAAACTTTGTTTCATTAGTTTTTTGTGCGTACTTTAAAAGTATCAACTAGAACTGTTCGTGATAGAACTTAATGGTTACAAATAATTTTTCATAGACTGCGATATGCAAAAACCTAGGATAAAGAACAGTGACGAAGACGAATTTTTTTTTGCTTCAAATATATTATTTTATTCACCAATTGAAAGAATTACGGGTTTAAAGTCGAGATCGATGTTTCTAAGAGGGTGTTTTTCAAGAAGATAGCGAGACTTTTGCCTCTACATAATAGCAAACTTTTCTTACATTTTTTAGATCTAAACTCTTTAGGTTCATATAGTTTACTTCAAAATTGCTCAACTTGCTAATTGTAGCCTAATAATCGTTGATGTGTTGATCAAAATTTAGCTAAAATCTAAAATGGCGTTTTTTTTGCAGTCATCAAAAAAAAGTTTTCAGTGATAAAAATATCAGGTTTTCAGAAGCGAAAACAAATGACCCCCCATTAGGACCTGTTTCCCTGTCTTCTTCCGTTATTCATGTACAAATTGTTGATTTTCCGTGATAATATAGATTTTATCTGCAGAATCTGTCACATCGTGTTTCATTATGAGATCAGAGGCTGGTCAAAATAAACAATCAAAAAGTGCTGCGAGGCCATGGGGGTGATTTGGTTGTGAAATTCGATTAGGGTAGGTTTGGCATTCGTTCCCGCTGTAGAATAAATTTTCTTGGGAAGTCTTATAAAGATTTTCTTGAACTTTTGCTCAATCGATAAAAACTGTCCAAGATGAAGTTGAGAATCTTCGGAAGTTTCGATTAAGGGTTTTACAAAATAGTCTCGAAATGTCTTGATTCTGCTTCGTATCAGATTATTTTAGGTATGAGAGCCCAGGTCAATGATGTGGGAGACAAAGAAACGGGGAAAAATTATTGGTCCACCATTTGAATAGAAGTATTCTTCAGAACTATATCCAACCGCATTAAAAGCAACACATCTATTCCTGCTCTCATAGTGAACAATAAACCAACTACTATCCCCTTCGAACAAGCAACTCACTTCGCCGAGTATTTTGATAAGTTACAACCCTTACCAATCAGTGGACCCCTTCAAATCTCTCGCCCGAATTTTCACCTCGACCACATTAATGATATCTCCTCTTTTGAGGTGAACTCCATCCTGAAACGAATAGCTCCGAAACTGAACTCTTCCCCTGACTTTATTCCAAGTAGACTACTCAAAAATTGTCTGGACTCACTGGCCATACCTCTCTCCATCATTTTCACCAACTCACTAACCTTAGGGCACTACCCTCTGGCCTGGAAAAAAGGAATAATCAAACCAGTTCATAAAAAAGGGCCCCGCTCTCAGATCGAAAATTATCGTCCTATCACTATGGTGTGCTCTATGTCAAAGGTATTCGAGAAACTGATCTTCAATATAACTTATCAATATCTGGAAACCAATGGCATACTACATCCCAAACAACATGGTTTCCGTCGGAGACGGTCCATCCCTGGTAGAGGCTCATTCCATTTACCTCACGCTTCAGAATAAAAAAATAGACTTTGACATCTGTCTAGTCGACTTTTCACGGGCTTTCGACTCTGTAAACATAAGATTTCTTGTTCACAAACTTGAAAAAGTGGGAATAACGGGCAACCTCCTCTATCTTATCCGTTCTTTTCTCACGAGCAGGTCCTCGAAAGTCTCAATCGGAGATACATTATCAGGCCCTAAAGTATACAACAGTGGTGTTCCCCAGGGGAGTTGCCTTGGACCCCTCCTCTTTTCAATCTTTATAAATGATATCATGGAGCACATAGAGCCAGATGTCCTTGGTTTTCTATATGCCGATGACCTCAAAATTTTTTCCAAAAACAGAGACTCTCTTCAGAAAAGTCTGGATTCCATTTCCGATTACTCACTGACCTGGGGACTTGTGATATCAACTCAAAAATGCTTTATCATGCACTGTGGTCCTAGGAATCCAAAAGTAACATATAACCTAGAAGACAATATCATACCAACTACTTCATTAGTGAAAGATCTTGGCATTACATTTCAGGAAGATATCACATTCTCTAAACATATTGAACTAACCTCCCTAAAGTCCCGAAAATGTATAAACATGATCTTCAGAGCCTTTAAAACCAAATCAATTAAAGTTCTGCTCAGAATATACACCACATACATAAGACCCCTTATTGAATATGGGAGTGAGGTATGGTCCCCAGTAACTATCGGTCTCGTTAACTGCATAGAAAAAGTGCAAAGATCATATACACGAAGGTTACTACAAAGGGCCGGATTACCCAAAATGAGTTATGTTGCTAGACTGAATTTTCTTTCCATCTCCTCGCTTGAATATAGAAGAAATGTGGCCGATCTTGTGTTCATCCATAAATGTCTGCACGGAAATATTCAAGTAGATTACTCAAATATGTTTAAACTTTGCCCATCGCCTTATTCGCTGAGAGAATCGAATAACTACAGAATATGCTTGCCGTGTAAATATCAAAGCAGAACAAGCACTTGTGCCTCAAGAATGATTAATGTCTGGAATAAGTTACCTTGTTCTTTGGTTTCTACAAGCTCTTCTAGCATTTTTAGAAATGAACTTATCAAGCTTGATTGTGAGACCATTGTCACCAACTCTAGAATACATTTTTAATTCAAGTGCTTTGATTCTTCAAATGTTTTGTTTTTGTTTCTCCTCTTTTTTTCCATTATATTTGTGTTCTCGGTTAGCTCTCGAATGATAAAGAGTGAGTTGAATTTTTGGAATTTCAAGTTATTATTGCGGATGAATAGTTCTTAATTGCTGATGAATAGTTCATAACTGAAGATACAAGCTTTGCTTTCTTTGCTTTTTTTGTGTGCTTTCCTATTTTCCTAAAATGAAATGTTCCTCATTGTTCTTGTCATATTTAGATCTCACTTTCCATAACCTTCACTGAATTCACTTTTTTTTTGTGACAGTGTCATCTGTTTCGTCACTTAACATTATGTTTTGTTTCAAGCGGAATAAAGAATTGAATTGAATTGAAGTGTCACCAAATAAAATAGTAACGTCCACCAAATAAAATAGTAACGTCCACCAAATAAAATAGTAACGTCCACCAAATAAAATACTAACGTCCACCAAATTTTTTTTCTTGTGAACTTCACCACGGCATTTTTTTCTCTTCTGACTCCAACCTGTATGGTTTTTTCCACCAAATTAAAAGTCCACCAATTTTTTTCGTGAACTTCACCACGGCATTTTTTTCTCACCTTACACCAAAGGTTACTTTTTCTGCTCTCTCAGTGAGTTGTTTTTGATGGTTTTTTTGTAGTGGAGGTAATTTTCGCGGGAGTAAAGTTTTTCATGAGTGTTTTTTGTTGTTGAATGTTTTCTTTAGGTCATTCTGTTGAATGTTTTGTTTCAGATATAATTTGAAAATAGGCACTTCTGCAGTTTAAGTGGCAGCGCTCGTGGGCTTTAAACGCTTTGGTTTCGAAAAATTTCTTCATAGGATGTCATTTTGAGCATTTTTTTTCAGAAAAAACAACAAAATTTCCAGAAAAAACTTTTTTTCTTTAGTGTGGTTTATATCTGTATACAAATTTATAAATTCATCTATAATATCTTTAAAAAAAAGGTTTTAAAAATGAAAAAATAACCTGATGTTCGAACTGCAAAATTTATTTTTACATTAAAAACGCTTAGGCTTAGGAAAAAGTTGGCTCTAATCTACTTTAGCCTTTCAAAGATTTTTTTCTCAGAAAGAGATTTTATTCATGAAAACTCATTTCCCCCCTTTCTCCTTAGGGCCTTCTTTCCTCCCTTTAGGGCTTTGGGGGTATAAAGTCTTTTCGGTAATGTGTGGTAGATCTGGATGTCAAGGGATACTCCCTCAAGGACACCAGAATTCTTTAAGATACAATTCGTGCTTGAAAGCCGTTTCTTGTCTTGCCTGCCACGCGGGACTTCCAAAGATAGCCTTTACAGGTTTATTCACAGAACCAACGAACGATTAAATAACGAACAAACGAACTTACTAACAAGAATAAATGATAGAGAAGGACGAGGAGTGATTAAGAGAGAAAGAGAATTATGAAGAGAGAGAGTTGAGAGAAAAAACTAATTAAGAGATAATGAAATTATGGAGAGAGAATGAAGAGAGAGGAATTAAGTTAATAGAACCCGAAAACTAGAAGTAAAATAAAGAAATGAGTAACTTACGTTACGTTACCCGGATCACTATCTAACTAGTCCTAGTAAGCTAACTTCGCGCCTGTCCGACGGCTTGACTGCCTTCTTCCGGAACTTAGATGAGCGGTTGAGATCGACGAGCGATTGAGATCTGCTACGTGCAACAGGACGTACCTGTCTCAAACTTGGGTAATTAAACCTATGTTCTTGAAACATAGGTGACAATAACGCGCGCGCAGAAGAAGACGAAAAAGACAGACTTCTAATATAATTGAGTGATAAGGTTAAAGAGAAGAAGAAATAATGTTTCCTATCGGAAGAAAGACCGAGTAAGAATGATGAGGTAAAAGAGAAAATATAGAACTTAAGCATAATGAGTTATTAACCTCAAAAAGTAACTTATAAAGCTTAACATAACAAAAACAACGAAAAAACAACACAACAAAATGCAGCGACGTGTCGAATGTGGCCTAAAATATTTTAGGAGAAACCTAAATTTGATTAGAGAAAGTTCGAGAAACGTCGCCCTTACACTAAATTTACCTACACCAAAAAAGGGGTAATCATAATATGATTATGATTACATTGGGGGCCCACAAAAACAAAGACAGCTACAAAGGAGCCGGTCCCGCGAGGTCCTCCTAGACGTTGCAGAACGGATTTTCCTCGCAGACTGCTCCGTGATGGGCGTCCTCGGTGGCGTGGCAGAAGGGGCATGCGATTGGCGGGCATCGATGTCCTCTGTTGAACGATTGCAGGCAACGAACGCATTTCGCCTTCCTCATTAAAATGCTCCTTCTTTCATCCAAACTCACGACGTTCCGACATGCGACCGCTTTGTGTGATGCGTCATCACACAGCAGGCATTCGGCCTTCGAACGAGAGTGAGGCGAATTGACGCCCTGTTGCGCTCCCTTGTGCCCAGTGTTCTCAACAGCCTTCCATGGTCTCTTCGACGCGCTTGACTGCACGCTTTCTTGGTAAGGCCGCTTACCAAGCATACCACCTTGGATGCTTCGATTGACGCTGGGCGTTTGTGGAGCTACTTTCGCTGCCAGGCGAACTATTTCCCCTTCCATGTCTTGCACGCGATTTAGGATGAGATCGAGCTTGGAGTCTGTGGCGTCCTGCTTAGCCTGCAGGCGATGTAGGATTAGATCGAGCTTGGAGTCTGTGGCGTCCTGTTTAGCCGCGAGAGAAGACATGCTGTCTAGGGGAGTAAGCATCTTGTGGTCGACCATATTATTGAAATTGTCGAGCCTAGCTCCCCAAGCATCAATTCGTCTCTCGATGCCGATTCGATTCGAGATGGTCATTCTCTCGAATTCCGACATGAGCAATTGTTGTTGAGCATCTGGCCTTGACTGGTCATCAACTGCCACATCTTCTTCAAGTTCAAGCTGGTCTTGAGAAATTGACATTTGCAAAAACAAAAACGTTATAAACCTTCTGTTTATAACAAAAACTCTTGAAACATTCATAATTATCAAGGAATCGCCCTCAAATGAATTATCACAATCAAACAATAATCAAAAGGTCACCTTTCTGTGAGATTGGGGGGGGTAACTATCTCATCGAAACCCAAAAATCCGGGTTTTTTGCGAGAGATATACACCCTCTCTGTGGCCTATTGCTTCCCTGTTCAATCGAAGGTTCTGCAACTTCTGTATTGCTATCTGGAACTCCAACTTCAGGCACGCAATCAGGCTCTGTGCTGGAATAATTTCCAAACGATTGTCGCGGCTCCTTCGCCTCATCTGCGGCTTTGAGTTCTAGAGGGATGATTTTTTTCTCCCCGATGAACTTCTCACTGTGGCGGCTCTTTCTGAGCATTCAAATATTCTCCCAATCGGCCAGGATCCTCGGGGAGTTTTTTCCTCCTTTATTAGTACCACTTCTCCCTTTTTCGGCGCTCGAGCTGTTGACCTGTGTTGTCGCACACTAGATTGCTGAATGTTGGCCAGTGAGCCGACATACGTAGAAGTGAACAACTGCCAACACCTCTGCAATCTTGCATGTGCGGCTGATAATTGTTTCACCAGGCCATCTTCCTGGTTCTCGGGGGGCTCGTACTCCTCTTCCGTTAGGATTTTCGGGAAGATTGCTAACGCGGTTCCTGGAGTAAGGAAGTCGGCTGGACGAAGCACTCGACATGCATCCTTGGGATCGTCGGACAGGCGCGTTAGAGGTCGACTATTCATTATAGCTTCGATCTCTGTCACTTCAGTGACAAAATCTTCATGGCTCAAAACTCGACGGCCCAAACTCCGTGCCATGGAGTTTTTCATTATGCCGATCAGTCTCTCGTATATACCTCCTTGCCAAGGGGCGTGCGGTGCCGTAAAGTGCCAGGTGATGCCTTTGGGGGCGCAGTAAGACGAGAACAGGTCATCAACCTCTTCTGCGTTTCCTCCGAACAAAGACTGGGCTTTCTTGAAAGAGGGTGCGCAGTCTGATAGTACACTCTCCGGTACGCCTCTTCTCGCCACGAAGCGCTTAAAGGCTGCCAAGAATGAGTAGGCTGACAAGGAGATTGTGACTTCCAGATGAACTGCTCTCGTAGTCAAGCATGTAAATAGCAGAACGTAAGCCTTGATTGGCTTCTCGTTCTCTCTTACAACAAAGGGCCCTGCAAAGTCAACTTCTATCGCCTGGAATGGCCTCGCAGGAGTGACTCTCGGTTGAGGTAGGTTGGGTGCTGCTGGATACTGAAAGGGATGTGCAATAGTCTTTCGACAAGTCACACATGTCCTGAGTGTGTGTTGCACCGCTCTTCGCGCTCTCGTTATCCAGAATGTTGACCTCAATAGGTCAAGAGTATGATTCTGTCCGGCATGTCTGGCCACAATGTGAGTGTGCATGATGATAAGTCTTATCAGCGGATCATCCTTATTGCCCGGAATGAACATAGGATGCTTTCCATTGTATGACAATGGTGAGTTCTCAAGTCTGAGGTACGCGCATCTGTATATGCCGTTGCCATCCATAAAGAGCGCTAGTTTTCTGTTTCCTGGCGACTTGATCAATTCGATGTGAGCTTGCTGATGCATTTTCGTTACGCTTCGAGCAGCGTTCTCAATTTCTCGTGCTGTGAGTGGACCCTTGAATGGACCGGAACCCATGACATTTTTGATTCTCGCTGATCCCTTG
Organism: Allodiplogaster pararmata; assembly: GCA_964056735.1. Classification (NCBI taxonomy): domain Eukaryota; kingdom Metazoa; phylum Nematoda; class Chromadorea; order Rhabditida; family Diplogasteridae; genus Allodiplogaster; species Allodiplogaster pararmata. The sequence continues at coordinate 9,308,149 of OZ057407.1, forward strand.
GAAATCGAGCTCATGAATCGGATGCGGAGAAAGCGCTTGACGTATGCCACCGTGTTGCACAACCGATTATATGTCGAAAATCTTCCGACTTCGATCAGAGGCTTTAGAATTCTCGTCACTTGGACAGGTAGCACTGGATTGGCTGCTGCATGGACTTGGGATTCACACCGCATTTCAATTTCTATTTCGTCTGGGTTCCATTTAGGCCTTGACTGAAGTTCATCGAGTTTCAGCCATGAAGGTCCCTTCCACCAGATATGATCTGGACTGCTCAGCTTTAGTGAGCTGCAGCCTCGTGTAGCAAAATCTGCAGGATTCTCTTCAGATCTGACGTGGCCTAACTCGGTGCAATCCGGACTTTTTCCGCAAGCATAGTGACTCACTTGACAGATTTCTTGGCGGATCTCACGAATTTTTCTGCTCAAGTTCTGTACCGCTCTGTTGTTCGGACCCTTGATCCGGTCGGCTGCCCAGTAAAGGGCTATCGTACTGTCCGTGAAGATGTAGCTAGTGATGTGCTCGATCTGGCGTGTTTTGCGTATGCTCTGTACCGTGAACAGAGTCAGCTGACACGCAAGCAACAAAGCTTTTAGTTCCAATCGAGGAATTGTCATCGCGTTTTTTATGGGGGCTAGCTGAGACCTTGCCATCAGCATCATTCCTCCATTGCGGCCCGCTGCGTAAACGACTGCTCCCATAGCCCTCGCAGAAGCGTCAGCGAAGGCCACGAGTGTCCAATCGTTGGCTACGAATTCAACCCGCCGTGGAATGCTCAGCTCGAACGCCAGAATGTCTTCCTCAATCTTTCGCCACTCACTCTCATGTTCCTCTGATAAGTCCGTGTCCCACCCGTACTCTTTCGTCCATAACTGCTGGACAAACAACTTTGCCGGCAGTAGGAGAACAGTGAGTAACCCCAAGGGGTCAAAAGGGGAGGCAAGCTTCCTGAGTACTCTCCTTTTTGAAAGATTGCCTTGGACTTCTGGGATAGAAGCTTTGAGAATGAAGTTATCTTCGACTGATGACCAGAGTACTCCCAGCATTTTTTGCAAGCCAATCTTTCCTCTATCTGATTCAGGCAATGACTGCACAAATTCTGCAGAGTTTGATGAGAATTCTCTCAAGTTCATGCTGACCTTTCGAAAAATTTGCTTAGCCGTGCAGTACAGAACGTTTTTGTCGACTTCTTCATCACATTCGAACAGAATGTTGTCGACATACAGGTTGTTCTCGAGTTGGTTCAAAACCAATCTTTTATCTAGTTCTTTGTTACTCACTGAAGCTAGCTCATTCCCAAAGTGCATGCGAAGCGAAGCTTCCAAGAGATATGGACTCTGAGCAACACCAAATGGAGCTGTTGTGAACCGATAATGAATCAGGTTTGAGTCTCTCACGGGTTTGTTTGGGTCCTTCAGCCAGATGAATCTAAGGAGATGTCTTTGATCCTCCTTTATGGCGATCTGGAGAAAGGCGGCTTCCACGTCGGCCCACACGATGCTCTGTGAGCACCGGGCCCTAATGAGAAGCGCTGGTATCCGTTCAAGTCTGATTTCACCTGTATACATGCACTCGTTCAAGGAAAGTTTCTCTCTTTCCTTCGCAGAAGCATCGAATACTATTCGTATCGGTTTGCTTGGCTTATCCAGTCGGTACACTGGGTGGTGCGGGAGGTAAGAATGTAGGGCTGCAGCAGATTCAAATGTCTCAATCTGGCCCTTTTCCAAGTGATTCATGATGATTCCGTGGTAATGTTCCAACATTCCTCTCGCTCTCAGACTAGAGACTACATTCCTCAGCCTCGCTGCGGAGCTGGTGTAGTTCTCTGAAAGCTGTTCGAGTTTGGACTCTCTCAGACAGTATCTTGCATGTATCCGATTGCCTTCAATGGAAACATTCTGAGCGAAGTATTTGTCCACGATCGAGCCATCATTCTCCGACTGAACCTGCCCTTCCGGACTATCGGAAACCACTTTGTCAACCGCCAGGAATCTTTCGAGTGCCTTGATTGTTTCCCGGTCTTGCTGCTTTCGAACGGAGACGTGCGTGATCAGATATCTTTCATCTGAGCCTGTGTAGCCGCAGGTTGCCTCGCCTGTTGCTATCCAACCGAGTCTGGAAGGTACCAATACAAAACCACTCGGTAGAGTTATTGGTTGCTTTTTCCATTTCACGATTTTCAGGTAGTCCTTGTTGCCCGGTAAGAGTACTGGGTTAATTTCGGACTTCACGTCGTATCTGTCAGCAAGACGAATCTTTCTTTTCTGGATGAAGGCAATGTCCTGTGCTGGTAGGGAGCTGTATTCGAGGGTTGCAGTTAGTGGCTCTGGGTGCGCCATCGCTTCAATCACGAGTTTCTCGCCATTGATTCCGTGCAAGGGAACTTCGTAGATGGAATACATTCTTGTTCCTGTAGAATTTGCTCCAAGCCCTGCTAGCGAACATTCAGACTTCCGTAGTTCACGGAGCTCAAGTTCCTTCGCTACGCTTTCTGAGATTGCCCAATGTGCTGCTGGGGAGCTCTTCTAGGTATGTTTCCTTGGCTGCTCAAGGTAGCTGATGTGTTCCTTTCCGAAACTTTCACCGCGGCATTACCTTTTTTGCTGGACCTCATCATGAGCCGGAAACATAAGGCGATGTCATGCGGCCCATCACAGTACGGGCAGCGAACGTCGCACTGATGCGCGGACCCTCCAGGTTTCAGGCACATCTGGCACCATCCATGTTTTCTCGCAAACTCTATGCGATCCTTCACCATCGGGATCTTCCTGCATTCCCATGACAATTTGTGCTTGTTGCAGAACACACAACATTTGTCATCCCTCGCCACGAGCGGCTGAGGTGTCGGGACTATGCGGTCTGCCCCCATGCGATACCTCTCGACTGGGGTGTCCGTTTTGGCTACATGGATGGTGTGGCGATTTGGTCTAGTTGATTGTTCGTTACTCATCTCCATAATGAAGAGTTCTTTCTTGATCATGCTTTCAGCCTGGTTGAGGATTGCTGAGACAGTTACGTCTTCCACCTCGTAGATGAATTCCAGTAGTCTCGTCCTTGTGCTTGAAGGAAATTTTTTCAAAAGCATTTGCTGCATGATCAAGTCTCTTTGAAGAGTAGGCTGCGTTTTGTTTAGGTTCGCCACTGCTCCTTTCAGTGCAAGCACTAGCGTGAGCTGACTGTTCCAGGAGTCATTGGCCGCCGATATTGATTCCAATTTCAATAGCGCCATTCTCTCATCCGCCTTTTTTGCTCCGAAACTCTCACGTAGAAGCTTGACTGCGTCTTCGTATGAGGAACCACTTGAGGATAACTGACCCAAAGTCACCTTCGCTGTGCCTCTCACACACTCTCTCAGGTAGGACATCTTCTCGAGCGAAGAAATGTCTGGCCGGGTATGTATCATCTCATTGAAAAGCTCCCACCACGAGGAGAACTCCAAACGATTACCATCGAGTTTGGGGAGTGGCGGCAGTCTTGTTCTGTTTCTAAAGTCTTGCAGACTGTCCTGCTCTGGTACGACTACCTGAGGAACTGCATTAGCTTCAGTAGTGCCTTGATCTGAGTGAATGGGCGCGCTGCCGTTGTCGGGTGGACTTACTGTCGACGTACTTTCAACTCTCCTTGGTTCAGTACTTCCGCGAGCTGAGCTTTCTGCTGTGTCGCTAGAGCTCAACATCTTGTTGATTCGAAGTAGAACTTTTGCTACCCGCAGTCTAACCAACGCCACAATTCTTTTCCTCGGCGCCTCTTGCAACCACATGTTTACCTCGTCTGTCTTGGAGCTCTTTTTGGTTAACTTTGTCAACCAGTCTGTGATCGACTTGTAGTATGCCTCCGCAACAACGGGTATTTCGTCTCGAATAGTAGTCGTGATTTGCCAGGCTTCACTGCCAGTTTTACAAGGTGTTAAAGGCAGCTTCTCTGCTCTTTCTATCATTTCTTGGAGTTCGTCGTTAATTTCGCATGCTGCGAATTGTTCGGATGAGGTGAAGATAAGCTCTACGGCCTTATCTTCCACCACTTCGTCGTCTGACATTATAAGCTATCAGCCTTAGGGCACTGATGCACCATATAAAGTCTTTTCGGTAATGTGTGGTAGATCTGGATGTCAAGGGATACTCCCTCAAGGACACCAGAATTCTTTAAGATACAATTCGGGCTTGAAAGCCGTTTCTTGTCTTGCCTGCCACGCGGGACTTCCAAAGATAGCATTTACAGGTTTATTCACAGAACCAACGAACGATTAAATAACGAACAAACGAACTTACTAACAAGAATAAATGATAGAGAAGGACGAGGAGTGATTAAGAGAGAAAGAGAATTATGAAGAGAGAGAGAATTGAGAGAAAAAACTAATTAAGAGATAATGAAATTATGGAGAGAGAATGAAGAGAGAGGAATTAAGTTAATAGAACCCGAAAACTAGAAGTAAAATAAAGAAATGAGTAACTTACGTTACGTTACCCGGATCACTATCTAACTAGTCCTAGTAAGCTAACTTCGCGCCTGTCCGACGGCTTGACTGCCTTCTTCCGGAACTTAGATGAGCGGTTGAGATCGACGAGCGATTGAGATCTGCTACGTGCAACAGGACGTACCTGTCTCAAACTTGGGTAATTAAACCTATGTTCTTGAAACATAGGTAGGTGACAATAACGCGCGCGCGAAAGAAGACGAAGAAGACAGACTTCTAATATAATTGAGTGATAAGGTTAAAGAGAAGAAGAAATAATGTTTCCTATCGGAAGAAAGACCGAGTAAGAATGATGAGGTAAAAGAGAAATTATAGAACTTAAGCATAATAAGTTATTAACCTCAAAAAGTAACTTATAAAGCTTAACATAACAAAAACAACGAAAAAACAACACAACAAAATGCAGCGACGTGTCGAATGTGGCCTAAAATATTTTAGGAGAAACCTAAATTTGATTAGAGAAAGTTCGAGAAACGTCGCCCTTACACTAAATTTACCTACACCTAAAAAGGGGTAATCATAATATGATTATGATTACAGGGGGGTGACTGAAACTGCAGTTGAGCCCAAAATTTTTTTTCTCAAACAACAAAAAACACTCATAAAAAAGTTTACTCCCAAAAAGTTTACTCCCATGAAAATTACCTCTACTACAAAAAAAACCATCAAAAACAACTCACTGAGAGAGCAGAAAAAGTAACCTTTGGTGTCAGGTGAGAAAAAAATGCCATGGTGAATTTCACGAAAAAAATTGGTGGACTTTAAATTTGGTGGAAAAAACCATACAGGTTGGTGTCAGGTGAGAAAAAAATGCCGTGGTGAAGTTCACAAGGAAAAAAATTTGGTGGACGTGCCCACAAAATTTGGTGGACGTTAGTATTTTATTTGGTGGACGTTACTATTTTATTTGGTGGACGTTACTATTTTATTTGGTCGACGTTACTATTTTATTTGGTGGACGTTACTATTTTATTTGGTGGACGTTACTATTTTATTTGGTGACACTTCTATTTAAATGGCGGATCAATAATTCATGCCCCAAAGAAACAACCACCTTCTGCCGCGACAGCTTCTTCTTCCTAGCGTTATTCTCGCTGAAGAGCGGGGTCCGCTGTGTAGATAGCACTTCGCCACATCATACGATTCGAGGCGTCTTCGGCTATCAGCCCGATAGCCGCCATGTCTTGTTCTATGGTGTCTCTCAATCTAAGCTTCGGTCTACCTCTTGGTCTTTTACCCTGGATTTCTATGTTCCAAGCAGACTTGGGAACGGAGTCAGGATTGGATCTCAGCATGTTTCCGTACCACCTAAGCCTGGACTCTCTGAGTTTTTCGGGTAATGGGGCAACTCTTTACAAAAACTTTTTACGAAGTATACAAGTTTTAATTAAATATACCGAAGGTTGTGAGTGAAAGGCGCTTAAAAACTTCATACGCAGTATAGAAGTTTTATTTAATTTGCGTGTGCGTGTACGTATACACGTGTGCGTGTGTGCTATCGTGTACGTATACACGTGTGCGTGTGTGCTATCGTGTACGTATACACGTGTGCGTGTACGTATACACGTGTGCGTGTACGTATACACGTGTGCGTGTACGTATACACGTGTGCGTGTACGTATACACGTGTGCGTGTACGTATACACGTGTGCGTGTGTGCTATCGTGTACGTATACACGTGTGCGTGTACGTATACACGTGTGCGTGTACGTATACACGTGTGCGTGTACGTATACACGTGTGCGTGTACGTATACACGTGTGCGTGTACGTATACACGTGTGCGTGTACGTATACACGTGTGCGTGTACGTATACACGTGTGCGTGTACGTATACACGTGTGCGTGTACGTATACACGTGTGCGTGTACGTATACACGTGTGCGTGTACGTATACACGTGTGCGTGTGTGCTATCCATACTGGATGTATCTTTTAGTTTATATTAAACTTTTCAGTTTTAAAGTAAACTTTGTGTTTTGTTTTTGTGTTTTGTTTTGTGATTACTATTATATATGGGAATTCCCATACGAAAGTTTTTTCTGAAAATATTTTTTTTATCGCATTCTGAGTGTTATTTTTCTATCTCAAATTTGGGTGTTTTCTTTAAAAATACTATAGGGACGCTCAAATTGTCATAAATACTTCTGCCGCGACAGCATGGGAACCAAACCCGCGACTGCACAGCTGCCAGACTAATATTATGTTGTATAAAAAGTTCTTGCGGTTTTCAACCGTTTACTTTAAACATTCATAACTCAGCTAAGAGATAACTTTATTAATCGATGTATGAACCATTCGAATCAACACAGTTTTTCAACGAGAAATGAGTTTGTTCATGCGGTAGTTAAAAAATTCGGAAGTCTGGAGGCGATGAAATCGTTGAAGGCATTTTTGGCGTCTTCATGGTTTTTAAAGCATTTCTCTTGCAGAAAGTTGTCCAGGTGCTTGAAAAAGTAGTAGTCGGTGGGCGAGAGATCAGGTGAGTATGGCAGATGAGGCAGAGTCTCGTACCCCAATTCTTTCAGCTTTCGGAGGGTCGTTTGTTTTTTGTCGAGCTTTTACCCTCAATTGTCGAGCTTTTTCGACTTCGCAATCTCTTTCAGGAGGTTGGAAACTGTCTTAGGTGTTACATTCAACTCTTCAGCAAGCTCTCGAACAGTTTTACGTGTATTGGCTTCGACTAAGACTCTCAGATGGCCGTTTTCAACATCACGGTCGTTGTCAACATGCGGTCCTCATCTTCGAGGCTCTCGTCACCACTGCGGAATTTTTTGAACCACAATTGTGCCATACGTTCGTTAGTGATTTGTTGATCAAAGACATCAATGATATCACGAGCTGTCTCGGCAGTTTTTCGGACTAGCTTGAACTGGAACAAGAAAATCGTGCTAATTTGCTTATTGTCCCATGCTACGTTCGAACTCCCAAAAAAGAGACCAAATTATTTTTTTCCCGAAAACCACTTTAACAATTAGATAGAGCGAAATTATATATAACATCACCGGTTCATAACGAAACTTTCATTGAAAATGAATCATTCATTAAGACGGAACAACTTTTTATACAACCTAATAGTTTTTGTACGATTAAACCAGAGACGGTCTCTGCGATCTGAATCACAAAAAATCATGATTCAAACTGAGTTTCCCTTGGATTAGCCAGACAACCGGGTATTTGTGAAAGAGCACTTCAGGTAGGGCAGCTATTATAAAGCAGTTAAGGAGACGAGATTTAAAGTCCATCGAGTTGATTCAGTACAAGCTTCTGTTTATTGATGTTGTTGTTGTTGCCGGATGTAGCCGGCTTCGAAGAACGTCTGTGTTCTTCTTCGTTTCTTGTTCTTCTATTTCTTCTTCTTATATCTTCAAGAACGCTGCGACTTCCAGCTGCTTGGTCCATAGGTCGATTGGAGACAGTGCGGTCGGGTGGCATGGGCAGTCGAAGAGATGCGCAACGTTCTGTTTATCGTTCGGTCTCCTTGCTGCTCGCATGCCTGTTCTGTACCGTAACAAGCCAGTGATAGCGTGAAACGCACTTTTCTAACATGCATACAGTATATACATTGATATTGCGTGTGAATGGCGCATGGCTGAATAAAGCTCCACCTAAGATATAATTTTTTCACCAAAGCAAAATTTGAAACACCACTGACATTCCTTACATAAGGAGTATAGAATTGGAAAGAAATAGAAATGAGTGACTGAGTTGTTTTATGGAATCATTGGTACCGCAGGGAGTTTCAATTTTAGGAACCGCTATGGCTCTAGCCATACCACGTGTAACGGTCTCATTCCCAAGCAGTATAGCCTCGTAAGCTCAAGTAACGTTTTCGTTCCCAAGCCATATAACCTCGTAAGCTTTGCCTAAGCTCAAACATGCATGAAGTGAAAAAGCAAAGTTGTAAGAGCGCAGACATCGAGAGGGCAGGGAGTCTGGCCTAAACTGAAGTAGATCCGATCTCATGTACTCGGATTGCACAAAATGTCTCGCAATCCTGCGAGAGCTCATTTTTATTAATTTAAAGTAGTAGAGACGAAAGGAAGAAGAGAGACTTTTATGTTTGGTGAGGGGGGAGGAAACATAAAAAGTGATGTCTGAGAACTCAACAGAACTTTTCCCTGTTGAACAGAGACACGGCGAAAGGAATTTGAATCGAGTAGATTTCATGAGAAAAAGAAAATTCGAACTACATTCGAAAGTGGGGGGGGGGGGGCTTCGCATGACGATTCTCCCCTTCTTGTTTACTCAAAATTGTTCGTGTATTAGGCTTAATATCCGACGTGAAACGCTAAGAAAACTGATTGAAAGATACATCAGAAGTTTTCAATTGTACTGTATGAAATCAAAAATGTGACATGGTAACTAACTTTTTGAATTCTATAACCCAAAAGATGTCCACCAAAAATTCATTTACTTTAAAATAAATTTAAAACAATACAATATACAAGCTCATTTTTGGGTGCTTTGATTGATGATGTTGAACTAGAGAAATAGAGGAACAGATGTGCACACAGAACATACCAACAGTTCTTCTCTCGTGTCGATACATATTTAATAAGCTCTTCCACAGTGAAGTACAGTACAATACGAAAGATACGGGTCGGCTTTCTCTAACGCACCAATCCTGTAGATTCGGGAATTTTACCGATAAATTACAATCTTCAATTTATATGTAGCGAAATGTGAAACTCATAGCGAAATGTGATCAGTTATGTCAAAATGCTGAAAAGTTCCAATAACTGAGTGCATCGGTAGGTTATTGGGAAAAGCATCGCCATTTAAGCGAAAGTTGAGTGTTCGGTTCCTGCCCAACGCACAAATTATATGCCGACGATGTCCGTTGTTATTTTCACCGTTGTTTTGAGAGAGAGATAGAATACGGGTTACGAAAACAAGTTGAAAATATCACATTGAGAGTGAGGTTGTGAAAGCGCTGTTTTCCAAGATAGAAGTTATCTTCGAAGCCATTTATTTTATTGCCAATACCTAGAGATGTTTAGCTTTTGGCGCTTCCTTCCCCTGGCATGAAAAGGCTTCAAAGTTTTTGTTCAAGGATGAGGCTCGCCTATCTCCTCGTCATAGGGATCTTTAGTCTCGCTGCTCTGGCTGACTCATACACAGAGAGCGAGCCGTACCTTGACTTGTTTGCGAGGACCCTCTTCGTCCTCGCGGGTTCAGCTTACAGTCAAACTCCAGAAGTGTGCCTTCAGCGCTCCTTTCAAAACAGCTCAGTACGAGCATCATTCTATCATAAGAACGGTTTTTAAAATTTATAATAGTGTTTTTTTGTTGTTTTTCTTTAACGTTGTACTTTCTACTGCTTATCGCAAAAGTGATTCTAACTACTGTTCCTCGTTAAAGTTATTATTTTTAGGATTTTAATGAGAGACTTAATGAGAGAGAGAGCTATTCTTGCTTCTCTTGATCAAAAGAGTGACTACTATAAAATTGAAAATGTGGCTTTTTCTCCGACTCAAGTTTCGATAATTTATCGGTATACTTTTTTTCTTGTTCGTGTCTCAAAACATGTGACACCAAAAAAAATTCCAGAAAAAACTATCGATCTTTCGGATTAGTGAGGATCGGAGTTCCCAGGTCCCATTGTTGAAAACAGATTCTCGTCCGAGGAAGCATACTAAGCGTCTCTATTAAGGTCATCGCTGTGGTCACTCGTCCTTGCGACAGCAGGAACCAAACTTGTTCCGCGTATCTCGCGGTTCTGCACGACAATCAGGCGATCGCCGTAGTTTTCAGGCAAGTTATCCCGAGAGCTCAGTCTTGATGAAACCATAGATGAGAATAAGCAGTAGTGTAAAAGTAAAGCGGTTGCATTTGATTTAAACCTGAATTGTGTTAGGAGGGCAGCGGAATAAAGAGAGAGAGAGAGAGAGAGAGAGAGAGAGAGAGAGAGAGAGAGAGAGAGAGAGAGAGAGAGTGAGATAGATTGGAAACTGATGCAGCTGTTCAAGACTTCAAGCCCATGAATTAATTTGCGTAATTGTTGAATCAGATAATACAGGGACAAACTATTGATTGGTCTCAAATGATAGAACTACAGAAAAAAGCCAGTCCACCGGGCGGGTTCGAACCCAGACCATCTCGACTCAAACCGGGAGAGCGTGTTACCACGGGGACACATTGCTATACACCACGGATACACATTGCTATTCCGTGTGATAGTGTTATATGTGCGATAGTTCTATCATTTGTCATCTTAACCAGGCGTGTCATCTGTCAAACCTTTAATTTTTTCATCTGTCAAACCTTTAAACTATGTAACTTAGAATTTGAAGATTTATCATCCATCTTCCATCTACCTTCTGTCTTAATCGTGAACTCTGGAGTTGCGCTCCATTCATGACGCAATCGCTTGATAAGCATGCGTGACTAAGAGAACAAGGTATATGAACCTTTCTTATAACACTATCGCACGGAATAGGAATGTGTCCCCGTGGTGTATAATAACACGCGTTCCCGGTTTGAGTCGAGATGGTCTGGGTTCGATTCCGCCCGGTGGACTAGCTTTTTTTCTGTGCGATAGTTCTATCATTTCTCATCTTAACCAGGCGTCACTGCCTTTAAACTGTGTAACTTAGAATTTGAATATTGATTGGTCTGTTTGTTTTCAAATTCAGTTAATAATATATATTAAGGTCAATGCCACAGACATAACCAGCCATGCCACATAAGATTTTTGATAATTTCGGTGTCCTGCTGTAGCAGATACACACGGAAACGTAAATTTTAGTTGACAAATGATTGAACTATCGCACAGAAAAAAGCCAGTCCACCGGGCGGGTTCGAACCCAGACCATCTCGACTCAAACCGGGAGAGCGTGTTACCACGGGGACACATTGCTATACACCACGGATACACATTGCTATTCCGTGTGATAGTGTTATATGTGCGATAGTTCTATCATTTGTCATCTTAACCAGGCGTGTCATCTGTCAAACCTTTAATTTTTTCATCTGTCAAACCTTTAAACTATGTAACTTAGAATTTGAAGATTTATCATCCATCTTCCATCTACCTTCTGTCTTAATCGTGAACTCTGGAGTTGCGCTCCATTCATGACGCAATCGCTTGATAAGCATGCGTGACTAAGAGAACAAGGTATATGAACCTTTCATATAACACTATCGCACGGAATAGGAATGTGTCCCCGTGGTGTAATAATAACACGCGTTCCCGGTTTGAGTCGAGATGGTCTGGGTTCGATTCCGCCCGGTGGACTAGCTTTTTTCTGTGCGATAGTTCTATCATTTCTCATCTTAACCAGGCGTCACTGCCTTTAAACTGTGTAACTTAGAATTTGAATATTGATTGGTCTGTTTGTTTTCAAATTCAGTTAATAATATATATTAAGGTCAATGCCACAGACATAACCAGCCATGCCACATAAGATTTTTGATAATTTCGGTGTCCTGCTGTAGCAGATACACACGGAAACGTAAATTTTAGTTGACAAATGATTGAACTATCGCACAGAAAAAAAGCTAGTCCACCGGGCGGGATCGAACCCAACCATCTCTGACTCAAACCGGGAGTGCGTGTTACCATTACACCACGGGGACACATTGCTATTCCGTGCGATAGTGTTATATGAAAGGCTCATATGCCTTGTTCTTAACACTACACGCGCTCCCGGTTTGAGTCAGAGATGGTTGGGTTCGATCCCGCCCGGTGGACTAGCTTTTTTCTGTGCGATAGTTCTATCATTTGTCATCTTAACCAGGCGTCACTGCCTTTAAACTGTGTAACTTAGCATTCGAAGGTAAAACTTAGTCACACGCGAATGTAGGATGATGTTTGGACTATACGGCCCCAAGGTGTCTGAATTTTGGTAAAGACCGAATCGAACCATGCTGATGAGTATATTAATGAAGAGCGGTCGTTCCTCTACCGATCAGCATGGAATACAAACTTCCCAGATTCAACTCGGCTGTTTTTGGAGAACTTCTGGTCCAGTGTTTTTACAATTAAGAAAGTCGAGGCATTAAAATCAAAAGCCTTGAGAGCTTCTGCGAAGAACTGAAGTTTGAAGTTGTCTTTTCAGAGGAACACAGGGCATGACGCAGCTGTTCACGGAAGTGTTAGCAATTACAATGAACGATCTGGTAATTTTGTTTTCTGTGGCTGAGTGAGTTTGTGATGTTCAGGTATGAGAATACCAAGTTTGCTATCTCCATAGTCACGAGAAACCGAGTCAATGAAGGATCTGCTCATGACTTTCTCTTAAAACGATATGCGGTTAAAAAACACTACCATTACAAAAGGAATGGAATCAATTTAAAATCAAGATCTCAAATCATTCTGATATGCTGCAAACCGTTGTTGTTGAACGAGCTATTAAGGATTATCAACTCACTAGTAACTTTGTCATCCATTTGAGTTATAATTTTGAACAAATAGGGTTTTCGTTAATACAGTTATTCATTCATTATTAATACAGTTATTCATTGAAGAATTTGTGCTGAGTTAAACGCATTGGATTGAGAATCCGGTAGACGATACACTTTGATCTGTGTCTTGCCTTGTTGATGCGTTGTTGAGAAGAATAGGATTTCTCAACAACTCAACAACGTATCAACAAGGCAAGACACAGATCAAAGTGTATCAGTTATTCAGTCATTATTGATACAGTTATTCATTCATTATTAATACAGTTATTCATTCATTCATTATTAATACAGTTATTCATTCATTATTAATACAGTTATTCATTCATTATTAATACAGTTATTCATTCATTGTTAATTTTCTAAGATGTCTGAGCAATTCAATAATTCATTTATCCGTTCAGGTGAACTTTGAAGGAACAGGCAAAGTCGCTGGATACTTCAAGAATGCCTTCGACAGTGTCTGGAGCCACGGCATTGAAAGCGCCTTGGAAGAACTCAGCCGAAAGTACCCGAACTACGAGTTGTGGGTGAGTTTACACTAAAATTCAGCAGTGTTTTTTTAAGACAAAAGAACCTGTGCTTTACCCTGAAGTGGTTTTTAAAAACACAAACTGTCCGGCAGAAACCTATTACAAATAATTTGTCTTGAGTAGTGAGCTGAATGGACTATTTATATCGTTTCGGACGCAAAAAATTATTGGTCAAAATCTGCTTTGCACGAGAATTTTCTTCACTCGTTTTCCCACCAGATTACCGGACACTCCCTCGGCGGAAGTATGGCTACTTTGGGGGCCGCTTTCGTTTCGGCGCGGAAACTGTTCGCGGAAAGCCGCATCAAACTCGTCACGTATGGTGAGCCACGCACCGGAGACCGCAGCTTCAGCGATTACATTAACGAGCATGTCCGTAATTCTCTTACTAAATTTAAAAAAAAAACTTTGTTCTTTATGAAGAATAATATGTTTTTTTTACAAAAAGTTTACTTTAGTATCTCACAGCGGTAACACGACACCTTGCAGAGCGACGCCTTGCACCGGACACCTTGCAGAGCGACACCTTGCACCGGACACTTTGCAGAGCGACACCTTGCAGAGCGACACCTTGCAGAGCCTTTAACAAAGTGTACACCCTACGGCCTGGCTCAATTAATTAGTATTCTTTTTTCTTTCTCTTTTTATATTTTTTCTCTTTCTTTTTCTTACTTGTTCTCTTACTTTCTTTTTTCTTTTTCTTACTTTTCTTTTCCTTTTTTTAAAATTATTTTTATAACTTTTCATTTTTACATCAGAAAATTATTTTTACATTAAAAAACGCTTAGGCTTAGTTAAAAATTGGCTTTAATCTACTTTAGCCGTTCAAAGATTTTTTAATCAGGAAGAGATTTTATTCATGAAAACTCCCTCCCCCCTTTCTCCTTAGGGCCCCCCTTCCCTCTCCCCCCTCCCCCTCCCTATGGCCCCTACCCCCCTTTGCTTAGGTAGGGCCCTCTTCCTCCCCCCTTCCCCCTTTAGGGCCCCCCTCCCTTCCCTGCTTAGGTAAACCCCCCTCCCCCTCCCCCCTTTCCTTTCCCCAAAATTTATCAAGATAATTTTTTTTTTAAAGGAAAGGAAAAGAAAGAGAAAGAAAAAAGAAAGAGAAAAAAGAAAGAAAGAGAACAAGTAAGAAAAAAGAAAGAAAAAAATAAAAAAGAGAAAGAAAAAAGAATACTAATTAATTGAGCCAGGCCGTAGGGTGTACACTTTGTTAAAGCCAGGCCGTAGGGTGGACACTTTGTTAAAGGCCAAGAAAGTCGCTCTGCAAGGTGTCGCTCTGCAAAGTGTCCGGTGCAAGGTGTCGCTCTGCAAGATGTCGCTCTGCAAGGTGTCGTTCTGCAAAGTGCGCGGTGCAAGGTGTCGCTCTGCAAGATGTCATGGAACCCTCACATCACATGAAAAGTGGAGTCATTGGAATCAAATAAAAAGCTATCGTGTATTATGCGAATTTTATTTGGGCTTCTTAGAGAGCTATAGCATTACTGAATTTCAAAACTGCGTTCTAATAAAATTTAAATCGAAAATTGCATGTTAATAAAAAAAAATTATTCATCACAACTTTTTTACATCTGGCAAAAAAACAACAACAAAAATTCTTCTAGAACTCTCATTCTCCGTGATTACTTGATACAAAAAAACCCTATCGATATGGTTGAGCACGCTTTCATGTGCTTGTTCCTGTTCCTTATAAATTTGATGCCGCAATGTTTTCAAGAGTTCTCTTTTGCTGTTTTCTGATGGCATACTTCGATTTTGGTGTCTTCAGATACCGTACGCCTATCGCATTGTGCACCTGCGTGACCTCGTTCCTCATGGACCTCCGAGTTTTCTCGGATACACTCATCATAAACAGGAGGTACATGTGTAATCAAGGAGTTTTCATCCCTAACACGCATAGAAAGTCATAAAAAGCTTATTGTGTTGATAATCAAACTGGACTGAGTTTGAAGAAAAATATCGTAGTTTACGTCGACACAATTAATAACGAAAATTAGAACATTATTTAAAGTGTAGAAAAATTCACAAAGAAAATGATTTAGAAATGAACTCGGAATCCATGAGATAACTTTTATGCGAATTATGCAAACAGTTACAATCTGAGAGAAATTTTTAATGAAGTTCTAACCAGGTTTTTCTTTGACCGCAGTGCGGGTGAAAAAATCTATGCGCTCTTCAAAAAGTACGAAAAAACATCAAAATCTATGCACTCGAAAGAAGAAATTTTCGATTTTTACCTAGGGAAATTCCAAAACTTTGCAGAAAAAATTCCAAACTCTTTTAAATTCTGGAAATCTGTGCACTCGAGAAAAATTATGCGTGTCGTAAGAAACACCCTGGTTCTAACTCGGGTTCAATATATGGAGATCGAGCGATGAGTTGAACTTATTAGACTGATTTTTTTTTCGTGGCTCAGGTGTTCTACCCGAATGACATGAGCATGGGGTCTTCCTTTAAAGTTTGCTCCGAAGACGAAGACAAATCGTGCAGTGCTTCCTATTCGAATGTTTCTCCGACTGATCATCTTTGGTTAGATCCCGCCTTTTTATAATTTAGTCCGATTGCTTCGTTATGCCGGATGTGGCAAATAAACCTTGAGCGCTAACTGGATCACAAGTTTGATCCCGCCCCTGACAAATCTAGCGAATCCTTTTTGGGCAGAGCTTGCACAAATATTAATCTGTTTCGCTAAAGCACCACCAATGACCAAAAACAGCTGCTGGTTTTACAAGGTTATGTCTGTATCTCATCTCAGAGTTGCGCAATCCCTGCCGAAAGGCGTGAACAGGCTCGACAAAAGCAGTCGAGTTAGAATATTCTATCTCATTTGGTCCGAACGATTTTCCCTCGTAATGTTCTCAACGTTTCTTTTTTCTGAACAGTAACATTTCTGGTTCAAGAGGTTACGATTATATGCAAAGAATCTTTGAGGTTTGTACTTCAGATACGGTTGGATTGAATTTCGACCTGTGCTCCTGCGTTAATTCAATCATATTCCTTACTCAGGTACTTCAACTTGTACCTGTCGAACCCGAATGATGCCGGCTGCCCAGACCAGATGAGCCTCTTTGGCTGGAGGGAAAAAACTTATATCATGAAAAAGCTTTTTGATAAGAAGTTCTTTGATGACCTGCTCGATTCAATCATGGAATAGAGTCGATTTGAAAGCAAGAATTTTGGAAAGACAAGGCCGCAATACATTTTTTGATTCATTTCGAATGAAGTTTTCCTTTAGTTTATGTTTGTATTTGCAACAGTTCATTTATCAAAAGCTTGGAAAGGGGAACCTTTTATTAAAATATTGTCAAAACACAACATAAATATGCTAATACAAACAACTGAGCGATTGAAGGGAAAGAAAGAGAGAGGGATGATAGTTAGTTAAAAAAAACATGAATATGTAAGATAAATGAGAGAAAATGTTATATGAAAAGGAAATTCCATCGATCAAGAGTTGGCGCTTAAAACCTTATCTCCGCAAATAGCGTTAAATGGTCGAGTCTTCCTTTTGCAGTCATCTAGCCAGAGACCGCTGTGAAGATGGAGAGGGACTCCCGAAGGGTTCTGAATCTGTCCCAAATTTCCGTAAAATCATTTCATACATAGTGTGAAGATCATAGATTCTTAGGTTGAGCTTAATCAGTAGTATTATGCAACATTGTTATGTGAAAAGCTGTCTTTCATGTCTTATTACTCACAAGAGTAAGCCGATGCTCAGGGTTGATATGTTATTTATATATGTATACCTTTATTTGTTTATATAATACCAAAAATCGTCTGATATTACCACACAACTTCAAGAGTAATACAGGAAAAGCGTGAGAAATAAGAGGATACAGGTCATCCTCAGGCTATTTTAAGAAAAGGAAAAATTGCTTCAATCCCACTCCCACTTCAATCCCACAAACTCCAAGAATTTTTTGTTTGCTAATTTACTCACATGGCTCTCAGCAAGACAAATCTTCTTATTCTCATTTAAACAGTTCACATCAAATTTTTATTCTTAATTGCATACTAGTATGGTACATGGTAGGTACTAGTATGGTACATGGTAGGTATACAAAGTGGATCACTCTCACATGAGTGATATCAGTTTAGGTAATACAAGCAATCACCGAGTTTTGTTCCATACATCAATTAAGCGTGACCCAAATGTGTTTCTAGAATCCTTGAGCTTGATCGGTAATACAATTCTTAAAAAAGTGAGATATTCTACGACTGTACGGGGAAGGCTGCAGCTGGAAAAGATAAGTTGTGTTTAGTTCAGCATTTCCGTGCAAACATTCATGAACAAGGCAAAGATCGGCTCTCCGATGCTCTAGAGAAGAAAGATTCAATAGACGTTCGCAATAGTTGAGATCACTAATGCCATTTCTAAAGAGAATGCGACGGGTTAAAGATCGTTGTATTCTCTCAATTTCGTTCACGAGGCCAATAGACATAGGGGCCCACACTTCACTTCCGTACTCGATTAGAGGTAAGATGTACGTCTTCCAAGCACGCAGCAGAACGGGGATGGAGCTCGTAGTATCAGATTCATCCATCTCGTCGCTTTCTTACACATGGTTTTGATGTGGAGAGAACGACAATGAGGAGTGATTCCAAGATCTTTAAACAAACAATGTTTGTGGTGGGCAGTGACGCCTGGTTAAGACGATAATTGATAATACCATAGCAAGTGACGTAGCATAATACCATTCTCTCATTCGTCTCCCTCCGTGCACGGTTAATCTTTGCACCGTCTCTTCCCTCGTCTGTGAGAGTCCTTTCCCGAGAAGAATTGGCGCTCCGGGATCGTAGCGCCATCATGAGCGACAGAAGAATGAGATGGAGGGACGACTTTGTCAAAGCCGTTAGTCCCCAATTCCTAAGGGAGGAAGAGAACGCTGAGGAGTGGAGTCGTCACATGTCGCAACAGATCCCATAATCGATGATGTTATATTACCGATGTGGCTTGCTGATCTTGATAAAGCGTTTAAATTGAAAATTGAATAGCAAGGACAAAAAAAGCTGTTTTCAGACAGGATCGAACCCAACCATCTCTTCTCAATCCGGGCGCAAGCGCGTTACCATCACATGACGGTGGTACATCGCTATCCCGTGCGATATTGCTATATGAAATGCTCAATTACCTTGCTCTTTTGTTTTTATTGTTTACCCTGTCGAGTCCTGTCGATGGGAGTCCTTTGGGATAGCTTGGTACTCCTTTTAAGTCCGGAAAAATTTTCTCCGTCTAAAATTGCACCACAGTCGACGATTCTCTTCGCGAGACCCATTCGTTAACCTGATAAGGGCGAGAGGCTATTTTACTGGCTTCTCGCCTCGCCATTACAATGTATATGTAGAAGAGTATCGGCTGATGTTTTTTCCGGTGGCATGCCCAGGCCAGTCCGGCATCACCCTCCTTTGACGAACTATACTATCCAATTTGGGTCCGCGACGGGCAAGCCCACTATCTCCAATGCACTTGTGCAAAGAGATATACCTGTATCCGCCACCTGAGAACGAGATGGATACCGGTGAGAATGAACCGGTCCCTTGCGATGGTGTGAACTCGTTGGGTGTAGCACCATCGAAGGGGAGCCTTGCTCTTTTAGTCACACATGCTCATGAAGCGAGAGCGTTGTGAATGGAGCATAACTCCAGAATTCACAATTAACAAAGAAGAGTAATGGAGGATGGATGATAAATCTTCAAGTTCTCATTTACACAATTTAAAGGCAGTGACGATGAATCGCTTTTAAACTGTGTAACTGAGAATTTGAATATTTATCATTCATCTTCCATCACTCTTCTGTCTCAATTGTGAATTATGGATTGAGCTCAATTCACAACGCTGTAGCTTTAGTCACCGTGGTGTAATGGTAACGCGCTTGCCCTCGGTTTGAGAAGAGATGGCTGGGTTCGATCCCGCCTGGGGTGAAAAAAGCTTTTTTTTCAGCGTGACACTCTCATTTCGATGGTATCACGGCAGTTCGCAACAAAAAAATTTTTTATCTATCGAACAAGAAGTATTTTTGAGACATTTTGTACCGCGAAATTTTGTTCCACGACAATTTGTTTGCTTTCTGTTCATAAAAAGGTGTGATAAATCTTAATTTCGTATTTCGCTTTGAACTAGAATGTTTCCTAGTAGGAAAACCTTCAACCCTCGGGTTTTTAATATTCGCTCCGTTAAAGATAGCAGTTCAGTACTGCATTAAAGATCACTGTTTAGTTGCTAAACCCTTAATAATTGGGATTAGAGGATTAAAGCTCATGCAGTGTCGAATTAAGACTAAACAGGTGTCGAATTTTTCCTGAGACACACATAACTTTTATCAGGTAATCCGGAATTATATAATCAGGTGACTCAAGGGAGGCTGTGAGTAGATAAAACATCCCAGTCTTCTCGCTTCACGCTCCTGAATTCGCTTCTCTCCGCTAACGTTAGTAATTTCTTAAAATTTTTTAATTTCACAATCAGGTCATGTGTCTCTATAAGTTTCTAGCGTTTTTCGATTTCAACAGTTGTTAGAGATGTTTAGACAGGTTCTAAGACAGAAAATAAAGCTTCAAGCTTACTCGGAGAAGGAAAATTTTCTAAATCGAAGAAAACAATTCTTATAGAAAACAAAGTGTTCTGAGCGCAACGGTTTCTAGCATTTTTGAAGGAAACGGAGTTTTTTTAAATAAGTTTTTTTCCAAAAAATACACATACGGCCTCAGAATTGCTAATTTTTACTAATTTTATAGTCAATAGCGTCATGCTTGATACGATTTAGAACAAATTCTGATATGAATTGAGCGAGATTGTAGGCATAGTAGGAGAACGTACGAGGTTTCTAAGTCCTATCAGAGACTGGGAGTGAATTAACAGCGTAATCGACAAGCAATACCAACTTGCTGGTTAACATAGGAACCGAACCCGCTACCTCGAAGTGGCCAGACGTAGTGCTCAGCCGATCGAGCCAGTAGCGGGTCATTACGGTTCACTCAGAAGAAAAGCAAGCATACGATTTTATCGATCTTACCATGATTTTTGATCGGGTGCATTCCTTTTAATGAGTTCATCTCAGTTACTTTGTGAGTTGGAGGTGCGGTTTATTCTTTGAGAAGATCAAGGGTAGAATCTGCTTTATTGCTGCTTTTTATTTTTTTTTTCTTCCGGGCAGTTGTGTACACATTATAATATTCACCTGATCATGTAATTTATATTGAAAAAGCACATTTTCTTGTATAACCTCCTCTGATCAACCTGTATTCATACGTGGAGCCATAAACATTAGTAATAGGAAAAGGAAAGGGGGTGAGGGACTGGGAATCTGTTCTATGTACATGTCTGCTCAAACATTGTCTACTGGGCTTGTCTGCAGTTCTAAGTTCACTGTAGTTTCACATCATATCGAGTTTGTTGAGATTGGATGGTTATGAGACATAGAAATCACTTATTACACCAGAGCCTTATGTGAATAGTGCCTTATTATGTCGATTAAGTACCTATAAAGAAATTTATGTATTATGTCCGTGACTCACATAGTGACTTATCATGTCAATTATTTATAAAGTAATGATTTATAACAGTGACTTATCAAGTGACTTTTTATGCCCGTGACTTGCGAAATGACTATTTATTCATGAAAGTGACTCACAATGCTGACTTTTAATGAAGCCCGTGACTTTTGGACAATATTATCAAAACTAACGTAATTTTCAGGTATGCGGCTACCTGTCAGCCTTCTTACTTGGCTCTGCTTCTTACACGCAGCGCTATCTTACAATCAAAGCGCTCCGTACAGTGACTCCTTCGCGAGGTCTCTCTTTATCCTCGCCGGTTCTGCTTACAGTGAAACGCCCGAGATTTGCGTCCAGCGTATCTACCAGAACAGCTCGGTGTGATTTATACCAGTGACTTATCAAGTGACTTTTTAAGCCAGTGACTTGCGAAATGACTATTTATTCATGACAGTGACTCACATTTTTTTAAATTTTTAACGTCAGAAAGAAATTTTTAATATCAAAGTAATAAAACGGGCTTTAGAATTCACAAAGTGGAAAATCCTAAAACGGCTGCTGGAAACAAATATTTAAAAAAATCTTTTTGAAGCGTAACATTTTTTTCAAAGAGTAACTTTTCAAAGACTTCGGGTATTAAAGAATTTTTAAGCATTACAATACCTTCAAGCAATACGTGTTTGTTTGATACAACTTATACATTCATTCATTCATTCACTCACAGCCTTGTTATACCAATAATGAAAAGCGTAGCGCATTCTAATATTCTTCCAGTTAGAATTGTTAACAAATGGAACAGTTTACCACTATCGGTAATCTCAGCGAATTCAGTAAAATCTCTTAGAGTCATGATTTCAGAACTATAGCTATTCTAAATATGAACTGTCCGATTCACGAATTGTTTTTTTCTTCTTCTGCTGTTTCAGTGACTTTTTCTTCTTTCGAAAAGTGATTTTCTCACTTTAATTGTTGAAGTGTCACGCTTGTGTACTCATTCCACATATGCCTTTATGTTGATGAATGAACTCAATGCGATAAACTATTAATTCATTCTTTATACGACACTAACCCTTCTCTTTGGATCCGTTTTAACCAATCAGACTGATAGGCAAAAGCTATTTTTACTTTTCATGTGTATAATTTGTCTAGCGCAGATAGCTAAAGAATGAAACTCTCAATCAAACCTTTTTTTAAAGTTTTTTTTTTAATAAGTAAACAAGTCTTCAATTATAATATATATATTTATCTACATCTTTCGATGCAATAATACACAAATTTAATTACAATTGAAAATGAGGAATGAATAGATCAGCTAAACAATTGTCAAATACGATAACAAAAGCGATACATAATTTGACTTTAATATAGCGAATTGAACGGGGAAAAAAAACAAACAAACAAACCTATATATGTAGAACAATTTGAACGACAAAAAAAAGAAATTTAGTTCTGAATTCATGACGAGAGAAGAGTAGATAGAACACCACTTTTTAATTGGGATTTAAAATATTTCAGTTTCATACTATTAATCAAGTTTCGAGGTAGTTTGCTGAAAAGGCGGGATATTCGCATTCCATAAGAGTTGTTTCGAGCTGTATTCTTGCTACCCTGAACTAATAAGCCATTTATATTAGTTCGCGTTGGAATAGTCTCTTTGAAAAATCGCTTTTTATCTATTATAGACAGTCCATGGAAGATCTTGAAACCCATAACTAAGTCAGAAATTATCCTCCTCTTGGAAAGAGAAACGAATCCAAGGCGGGCAAGTCGATTGGGGTAAGAAGGAAGAGACCTCGTATTAACGTATTAACCTCGTATTAACATAATACAGAACAGAGCGATGAAGAGAAAGAATAACTTGTTTTACTTCGTGTCTTGATACAGAATTGTAGAAGTGTTGAAATGTAGATTAACTTATTATATGTAGTTAGCATTACCCATGTACCTCAGGTCGTTCGGGTCGTTTCTCTGCCCTGCGACGACAAGAACCAAACATGCTCCGCGTATGTGTCCCTTCTGGAAGCCGACCGTGCCATTGCTATCTCATTCAGGTGCATCCTTGTAGTTCAGCACAGTTTATTCACTTTTTTATTTATACTTCTGCATAAAAATTGATGTGACAATATATTACTCATGATGTAGTAATAATAGCAAGTCATAGTTGCACTCAAATCGTCATACAAAAAAATCCCTATGTGCGATAGATTACGCAAGAGTGTATTTTGATGTTTTGCATAAGAAAATATAATATTTTCTTGAATAAGAGTTAATTTTAAGAAAAGTGATGTAAAATGTCCGGTTGTAACATAATGGTATTCTGCGCTGTGTATTTCGCAATAAATTTCAGGTTTCACGTAAAGATTTTCTCAAACCTTGAGTTTTGATCGAAATGTTTACAAAAAATTTGCTAATGCTTGCACTCATTTTCCTTTTACTCCTGCTATACGCACTGACGGGGACTAACGGAACAGTCTCTGGTTTCACTAGACTAGTACTCCTGCTATACGCACTGACAGGGACTAACGGAACAGTCTCTGGTTTCACTAGACTAGTACTCCTGCTATACGCACTGGCAGGGACTAACGGAACAGTCTCTGGTTTCACTAGACTAGTACTCCTGCTATACGCACTGACAGGGACTAACGGAACAGTCTCTGGTTTCACTAGACTAGTACTCCTGCTATACGCACTGACAGGGACTAACGGAACAGTCTCTGGTTTCACTAGACTAGTACTCCTGTTATACGCACTGACAGGGACTAACGGAACAGTCTCTGGTTTCACTACATAGACTAGTACTCCTGCTATACGCACTGACAGGGACTAACGGAACAGTATCTGGTTTCACTAGACTAGTACTCCTGCTATACGCACTGACAGGGACTAACGGAACAGTCTCTGGTTTCACTAGACTAGTACTCCTGCTATACGCACTGACAGGGACTAACGGAACAGTCTCTGGTTTCACTAGACTAGTACTCCTGCTATACGCACTGACAGGGACTAACGGAACAGTCTCTGGTTTCACTAGACTAGTACTCCTGCTATACGCACTGACAGGGACTAACGGAACAATCTCTGGTTTCACTAGACTAGTACTCCTGCTATACGCACTGACAGGGACTAACGGAACAGTCTCTGGTTTCACTAGACTAGTACTCCTGCTATACGCACTGACAGGGACTAACGGAACAGTCTCTGGTTTCACTAGACTAGTACTCCTGCTATACGCACTGACAGGGACTAACGGAACAGTCTCTGGTTTCACTAGACTAGAATTTTTTCTCATATCAGAAGAGCGCGAGTCCTACCATCAGTTTGGAATAAGAAACAAGTAGATTATTATAACTCTTCGGTAATACAAAATAACTTCTGACTTTCAGAGGAACCCATGGAATGACTCAGCTGACTACCGAATTTGACCATCTGGCGCTGGATCACTTTGTTAGTGCTCTTCTGACTTCTTGGTGTAGAAAATTTCCCTGATAGTTCGTATATAGAGTTTTTCTTTTCATTTCATTTATATATTCCGGACAAGGGATGGTGAGAGATCGGAACGTTGGAAGTGGTAGAAGAACGTAAAGGCATTTACTTATTTTTCTTCTTCTCTGTAAGCCCTGAATTCGCGTACTTTGAGTGAAAAACTTGTTTTTAGCTAGTGTTAATGTCTCTGGTACTGCAGAGAAATACGCTAAGTTTCTAGATTACAATGTTTACCATAGTCAACTTTCAATTTGTAATCTTCATATCCTTATTGGTTTGAATAACGTTACTAAATCTTGCTTTTAGCGGGTATTGCCTTTTGAAGTCTTGTCGTCCAAACCACTTCAAACTCTCACATATTAACTTGAAACACCTAGAGATCGGTTATACCTGAAGAATTATGGGTCTGACCCTAGACATTAAAATGATACAGCTAATAAACAAGTTCGCTGAATGCTCAAGGTGGACTTCGAAGGGTATGGCACGGTTGCCGCCTACTTCAAACACGCTTTCGACAGCGTCTGGGACCACGGTGTCAAGCAAACTCTCCAGGAACTTACTGATACTCATCCAGGCTACGAACTCTGGGTGAGTAACTTGCGCTTTTAGGGATCTTCTTTTGGGAAGTGTGTGTTTATTTATTTAGAGGTCACTTCATGTAAAGCCTGAAAGCTTGAAGCTCACTCATCTTCCAGTAATAATCATCGTGGTACAATCTTCTTTCAGAAATTTTCTCGTTCGGAACTGGATGTAATCATAAGAAATGTGGAACATAAGGAGCCATCTCAGAGGCAAATGAGCTATTTGTTCGCATCAAAAACTTGTATATACCATGTGTTTTTATAAAACTTGCGGCTTGATCGAGAGCAAATAAATGTGCTCGTAAGCCGGTTCTCAGTCCCAATTTACCGCTCAACCATATTAGGGCATTCAAAAAGCAAGACGTGTGTGCGTTGGTTGCATCAGTCAGTAAGCAAAGGTCGCGAGATCTGTTACCACTCAATCGAAGATTTTTGCAATAGTTTTTTGAGAGGATGTTCCGTTCCTCTCTTCAGTAACAATTCTTTTTTGCAGTTAACGGGTCACTCTTTGGGCGGTAGCATGGCAGCATTGGGTGCGATGTATATCTACGCCAACCATTTATTCGACCCGAGTCGCGTCAAACTGGTCACATTTGGACAGCCGCGTACGGGTGACAGCACATTCAGTGCAGCAGTCAACGAACATGTTAGTTTCAGATGCCTGACTTTGATGAATTCGCTACCTGGCTTCCAATTCCAAATGTTTCAATATTTCGGTGCGTTCAGATACCGTACTCCTTCCGTGTAGTGCATTTACGTGATGTTGTACCTCATGCACCACCAATGCTCTTTGGATACACCGGATACACTCATCATAAACAGGAGGTTTGTAGCCTGGATGAACATGAAGATATAAGACGGTGCTGGGAATTTAGTTCGGCAATTCGTGTTGTTTCAGTGTCTGTGGCAAGTTTCGAAACATGGCGGTAAAAAAAACTCGTTTATCCGTAAATTGCACAGAGGATTTGAAAAAGAAACACGCGTCATATTTTATATACAATTTTTTGCTTTGGCAAGATAAATAAGAAACAAAAGCACTAAGTGTCAAAGACATAAGA
This sequence comes from Allodiplogaster pararmata, assembly GCA_964056735.1. NCBI lineage: Eukaryota > Metazoa > Nematoda > Chromadorea > Rhabditida > Diplogasteridae > Allodiplogaster > Allodiplogaster pararmata. Next base: position 9,334,173 of record OZ057407.1, read on the forward strand.
GTTAGAGTCACTTGGCTAATTTAGAACGGTTCAAATTTCGTCACCGGTTGATGATCATTACAAGGCGAATTTAGAACGGTTCGAATTTCGTCATCGGTTGATGATCATTACAAGGCGAGTTTAGAACCGTTCGGATTTTTGTGACCAGTTGATTACCATTACAAGGCAAATTCCGAACTGTTCGATTTTCACTATGTTACAATGCTCATCACATGACGAAATTCGACTTAGCTTTCTAAATCTCGCACTCTCCCCGTTATCCCACCACACTTCTTCGTCAATTTTGTGGCTATACAGCAAAATAAGAGCAGACTTATATAGTATGAACAAAACGAGCAATCTATACAGACCGGGTTGCACGAAGGCGACTACTAATTTTTCTTTTTTCTGTGTCGCGAAAAAGAGAATAGTATAGCATTCGTGCGAACCCGGGTCTGATAGGTTTGATCGTTTTTTGTTCGTTACTATATAAAATTCTGGCTCTTGATTTTTGCTGAATAGGCCGGGAGAGTGCGAAACTGCGAGAGTGCGGGGAGAGAGCGATCATCGTAACATGACGAAATTCGAATCATTCGAATTTCGTCAAGTGATGAGCAATAATACATGACGAAATCCGAACCATTCGAATTTCGCCATGTTATGAGCAAAATACATGACGAAATTCGAACAGTTCGAGTTCCGTCAGGCAAGATTCGCTATCTGCTTACTCTTGTGTTTCATATTAGATTGTTTATTGTGCCAGAAATGATGAAATAAAATAAAAATTTGATTCCCACAAATTGTTCAAAGAAATGGCGAGAAATTCCGATGAATTTTACGATAAACTTGCCACAGACACCGAAACAACACGAATTGGCGAACTAAATTCCCAGACACCGTCTTATATTCTACTAAACGGGGTTTC